>CM035420.1:76586387-76668887 GCA_020310875.1 Ceratopteris richardii | reverse complement strand
GGATTCATTGGGCCTCAGAGGGATTCCTAGAGTATGCCCAAGGCAAGGACTACTATTTATGGATGGAAATGCTAGATAGGAAGCACAAAGATGAGTTATCCACTTTGTGATTATCTACTATTTTAGACATCTAGTACACTCTACTCTTATTATTTGGAATCACAGATTTTGATTCCAAGGTTTATAGCTCCTTCTATATCATTGAGGACAATTATCTTTAGAAGGGGAAGAGAGTGTTATATTCCAGAGATGTACATGCTTGAAGGAATGAGAAGTTTCTTGCTCTGGGGATAGCCAAGGCCAAAAGCCAGAGAGTTCATATGAGGTACCTACTCATGATGGCCAGATGAGTAGAGGAACCTTAGAGAGAAGTCTAGATGAGCAAGGGCTATACATAGGCTAGGAGGTGAGTCCCAGGCATGTCATTCTCCACTTCTCACACTCCTAACTTTAGATTCTTTGGTTTTTGTGCAAAATCAGGCCATCTAGAATCAATATGCTGAAAGGGGGCAATATCTATTGAAATTTTGATTATTCCATCAGTACTTTTATGATCATGTCCCCATGTTAAAATCTTTGATAATTTGGGGTTTTAAAACATATGTCTAATCCATGGAGCCAATCTAAAATATACCTTCTTCATCCTTATATCGAGGAGATTGACATTTTGGACACGTCAAAGAGTCTGAATATTCACCTCTATATAAAATACAATCATTAGGACATGCATGTATACTTTGATAATCTATACCAAGATTATTGATTATCTTCTTCATTTCATCATGTCAGGTAGGAAGAATATTTTGACTTGGTCAAAACTTTTCAGACAATAACTTGTAAGTTCATGAAAAAATGTCATATTTTATTGTGGTATGCAAACTTTCATATAGATATCTAGATCATTGAGCCGTTTGGTTGTCTCCCATTTTATAGTCTCTCAATTCCTTGCCTTGCTAACTAAAGCTTACATATTTTTTTACAAATATAAAGTATCATTTAGTTATGGAGGTATTAGGTAGTTTGGAAAATAGGAGGATCAAATTTATTTGGAAGACTATGAAAGATGGACGAATAGTTTTAAAGGATGGGTGAACAAAAAGCATCTATTCAATGCAAGTCCTTGTTCTTACCTTAGCTAAGGTAAGAACAAGAGCTTGCATTGAATGGATGCTTTCTTTCTACCCATCCTTGAAAATTGTTCTTCCATCCTTCAAAATCTTCCAAATAAATTTGCTCCTCCCATTTCCCAAATGACCTAATACCTTTATAGCTAACTAATACTTAATATTTGTATGCAAAGTAGTGTAGGTATTAAATCTATTAGAATAGGAGAAGTGGATGTATCAGGAAGATTCTAAAGGCTAGGTGGACAATTCCAAAGGCTAGATGGATATAATATCTTCACTTGATATAGATATGGATAATTTGACCTTACTTTCATAACATGTGTATGTATGTATATGTGTGTATGAATTCATGTATATGTGTATGTCTATGTATGTATGTATTTACATGTATATTTGTCAATGCTATTACTCCATTACATGCTAGTGATGAATTATTAGTTAATTATGGATGTCATAGACCTCCAAGAGCACCTTTTAGCTAGAGAGAATGAAAACTTTCTATCCACCTATCTTGTGTTGCATTGACAAACTCTAATTTCAATCTCTTTTCAAAATAATTTACATATTTAATTTTATCTTTAAAGTTTACTTTTCATTCATTTATGGAATACTAATGATTTTTATTCATGTGTGTAGATTCCAAGGTGTGATGTTGGTGATATTCCACCACACCATTCAAAGTCGCTAGTAAGACCTCATTTATTAGAAGGTTCACGCTCCTCAAATGTGCAATTAGTCCTTGAACTATTATGTAACCCTTGACTACTATTTATTAGGACTACTATATTTCCATGCATGTAAGGTCTTCCATCAATATATAATCTTTCATTTTCTGCATGTGAAATCCCTCTACTAGCATTCAAGCATATTCCATAAGTACTCATGCTTCGAACATAACATACAAGTCGATGCCAATCACCCCACCCATATATAGGACCACAAAATGACATAAGAGTGACTTCAAAGTCTGGAGGCACATACAAATCCTGTACAATAAAGAGACCACGAATAGCACTAGTAATAGTGGATGGAGCAATCATATAGTGATTACCCCAAAAGTTAAAATCCTCTCCATCTAAAGGAAGTTTTCCTCTATTCCATCCGCCATATCTTCTTCTATCATATGTTTGTAATAGAGAACGGTCATGAGCTAGCAATGGATAATCTCCAGCCATTTGAGTCTCTAAACTAGGAGGTAAAGGATTTCTAGAAACCTTTGCTTGTAATTGATGAACAACATGTCCATGATGTGTATGAGGTATATTAGCATTATGAGTATGAGAACTATTATTTTCATCATCATCATCGAGCAAATAGTCTTGTATATCAACAATAATTTGATTTTGTATATGGTTTTAAAATAAAATAATGACATTAATTTATAGAAAGAATGCATACCCAAACATGATCACATTGACCAAGTGGTGATGCATGCTCAAAAGTACCATTCTTTTCCTCATGTTCAATACATTCCAATTGTGGTCTTTGATACGTGCCATAGAAAAAAATACACCAACATATAATATGCTCTTGATAGTAACATTCATCATCATTCCTATAAGAGGACACATGTGAACTCGTTGCATGGGTGAGAGGTGGTGGAGTGCCCTCTGATTGATGAGAATCTGATTATAACAATAAAAAAACATATACGAGTTATGTATCTATCAAATATATTTGAAATTTAAAAGTTTGATATACTTACAATATATAGTCCTTGCACGATTAGGAGACAATGGAGGAGTTCTATTTGATTGATCAAAATCTGGAAATAATGGTATTAGATATTAATAATCTGATTATTCACATACATAAACCATCACATATACACATTGTAGCTCAGTAATGAGTAGCACCTCCTTTAATATCAATCCGGGAAGACGTGGGTATGATGACCTCGAGCAAGTGGAGGCACAAGTGCGTGAGTGAGAAGCATACAAACATGCACACACGTACACACACACGCGCACACACAGTAAGACAAAGAGTGAGTAGCAATGGAGTTCTTAGATTACTTTCAAGAGCTCTTACAAGTTCGTTTCAATTACAATCTCTCCCAAAAATGAGCTCTCTAGCTCCTTTTATAGTTTTTTACTAGCTTTGGCCCTGTCCAAACCTAGTGTCCGGCCTAGTTAAAAATTAGGTTCCAGGTCCAATTTGAGGGCTTAAACGGAGTCTAAAAAATACGAAAATTGATATGTAGGTACTTCTAAGGCTCCTCAAGCTCAAGGACTCCTTGGCTTGCACAAAATGGAGCTACAAAAATATGCAATGGTATTTATAGGGGTTGTTAGTGATGAGAATCACTTTTAATAGGTGTAAGGGTGTTGAAAAATTAAAGGTTGCCTTAGTGCTAGATCTGCGTGAATGCTCGTACTTGCTTCTTCATGAAGAAAATTATTGGCCTACTTGCCAGATCATCGTTGACTCCCTTGTCTGCCTGTGCTGTCCCTTCGCTCTGACTCTCTTTGTCTTGTGGCTCCTTCGGTTCCCTGACTGCTGCCAACACCCCCCCCACTCTCGCGTCTGTCGCCCCTGACAGACCCTTGTCTAGAGGATTTTTGAACATAATATTGGACGACATCGGAGGCTAGGTGGTGTTCTTTGAGTCGCAAACCACGTGCTAGATCTGTGAGCAATTCATCCCAATTCACAGGTCCGGGAACATCTGGATGAGGCACCCTCAATTGTTCTGAGTAAATAGTTCTCTCCATAGCAAATAATTGGAGGAGATGTGATGGTCTGGGTATAAAGATTTCGGAGTGATATTCCCAGAATCCTGTGATGAACATCTCCTCAAATGTCTGTTTAAAGCAGGCTGGGAGGTACTTGATTCTGGCGTGCCAAGCATATATTACTTCAATTGATGGGGTGGTACTCATATCGTACACCAGGTCCTGGTTTCCGGTCACGAAGCCTGCTCCTGAGAAGTGAGGGTCCTTAATGTTCTTAAATGTCTTGAAAGTGATCAGCATTAATTCAAATATTTTCATACACATCTGGGCCATCACGTCAGGATTATTGCGTAGCCGAATACTCCAGTGACGGATTGTAGAAATCATGTAGTTCACCGTGGGGGGTCCTCGTGGAGGTGCTAGATAGACGTAATTTAACCATTTTGCGCAGGCTTTGATGTCTCTGACGGCAATAGTGAATTCAGGTGAGGTGCGTCTTTGAAGAACTGGAATGTAACAAGGATTATATTTAATAAACAACGGCATGTTATTCCAGGTTCGAACCATTTCAGGATATGTTTCCAAAAGCCTGATCCTCCAGGTGGGTTGATGGATGGACCCACGCTTAGCACTTTCCGGTATATCATCTGGACCAAATTGTGTAGCGAATGTGGGAGGCTTGCCGCATCGTCGTTGAATCTTGGCGTTGTAATCGGCCAACATTATGCAGTATGGCACATATTGGTCATTATTGGTGCCGATCCATCTATGATGAGACATGCTTCTGAAATATTCTGACTTTATGACAGTTTCTTCTAGGTTCGCTAGTGATTGGATCTGAATGGCCACCCGTTCTTCGTGTGTGTTCGCTGTCTTTTCGAGTGTCTGAAGCCACTCGGGTGCTTCCACTTCCAAGGTGTCTAGTCCCTCTGAGGTTTGTTGGCCGCCTGGCATCGGCATAGGAACATACGGTTCTTCGTACGAATCATCTACCTCAATAGGGACCAACTCTTCTGGCTCTGGTTCTACTACCGGAGAGGGCTGCCTCTCGTATGTCAGTAACCTCTTTTGTAATTCTGCTACCTGCTCAATTAAGGCCTTTACTTCGTCTAAGGTAGAGGTTGATGGGACACTCTTCGGTTGTTCTTCCTGTTCCTTAAGTCTGCTCTGGAGTGTGTCACGTTCTCTTTCCAAGTCATCATGGGCTTCCAGAAGATCTGCATAGCTTTCCAAAATGGTTTTCATCGTCTCCGTGGGAACTACTTTGAGCTGCTCTGGATCTATCTCGTGGGGAGAGCCTTCCATTGCCGCTTCCAGATTCTCTTCATTTTGTTTCTGCAGTCTCTTGTTCTCTTCAAGTGCCGTGGCCATATGTTTCCTGAGTAACGCCAAGTTATGTCTGACTCGTAGGTTATCGGCCTGGTATACTTCGAGCAAGGCTTCTAATTGTTTGACGCCTGATTCTTTCGATGGTTGGGGTGCCTCTAATAGTGTTTGGTGAGCCTGCTCAAGCGTTGTATAACGTTGATTTACATCTGCATTTTCTTCTTCAAGAATTTTAAATTGCCTTTGTAAGTTCTGGTGATGTGTTGTTAGTTGTTGATACTAGCCGTCCAGAGCTCTGTACTCATTCTGAAGCTGATATACACATTGAATTAATGCTAGAAATATACTATTTACATTAAATGATGCAGGGAGGGGTGAAGATGCAGGGGGAATGGGGGCGGGAAAGGGAATTGTGAATGATGTGGATGCAAGTGGAGATGAGGGTGGAGGGGGTATGGGAGATGAAGGTGGCATGGGGGGAGGGAGCGGTGCAGTGGCAGGAGATGTTTCCATAGTGTCAAATGTTTGAGTGACTGTGTAGATGGGTATCGTGGGTGGGGTGGATGTGACATTAGTGAAGAGAGTGGTGAAAGTGGGCATGGTAACTCCCCCAAATTGGATTCCCGGAGAGAGTGGAATTCCCATGACGATTGTGGTGGTAGTGGACGTGGTGGTGATAGTGTCATGTGGTGGAGTGAGTTGTGAGGTGAGGGGTGGGGATGGTGGTGACAGTGGTGCTTCCTGATGTTCGTCTGCTTGCGTTGTATCTCCTGGTGCTGATACGTTGATATGAATTTGTTTCCCGGACCTCATGGGACAGGCGGGAACTCTTTTCTCAAATCGGTGAATGTAGGTCATTGCCTCATGAATGGCCTCATCCAATCCTACTGCATCGGCGTGTAGGTTTATGGACTCGATGAACATGTCATCCACGCCTTCCTCTGCCAGCAATTGGTTCATGAGTTTCTTGCCTGCTTCCAGTGACATTTTATGTTGTTCTTGAACTAGCTGCATGGTTCGATGTAGTCTTGTTATTTGAGCCGAATATGCGGGGGCACTTGCCAGCTCTGAAAATTCATCATACTCTTGTTCTTCGTAGGCTTCTTCCTCTTGTTCATCTACTTCGACTTCTACCACTTCTGGTCGGGTGGGGGCTGATGTTGTTGTATGGGGTTGTGGTTCTTGAGCTTGCTCTGTTTTCGTCTCGAGATTAGAGTCGTAGATTAGTCTAGCCACTTCTTCATCAGTGAGATCATTGAGGGTAAAGCCATGTGGAAATTCCAAATCTGATGGGACGGGTGGAAACACCAAGTTGGGTCCCTCTGTACTTGGTCTTGGTAGCCGGATGGTGAATGGCCTAATGCGTCGTGTCTGGGGAGGGGTAATTTCTGGTGTAGTGGTGGCTCCCCTTGGTTGAGCGCAAGGTAATTGGACTCCCCCCCTCATCTTCTTTGATGGGGGACCTGCCGCTGATAGCCTTCTCTGGAACTCCTAGGCCCGGGGCCATATTAGTGCCCGCTGAATAGGCACGTCATAGGCAAGACATCGGTAGATTATCTTGGTTAGAGCACAGCATCCGTGAAGCACATTTTTTTGCTTCTTGTTCCACCTTTGATGGGCTAGGTGAATCTGATCTATGATCCAATGTGGTACGTTGATGGGAAGGCTTTCTGTCTCTGCCAGATACAAGCTAAACCATGTTTTCTTCGGTGGCATGGTGAATCTTTCCTGGGCGGGGAAAGCAAAATGCTGCATGACGGTCCGTAGGTGAAGAGCGATGGTCGGTGTCATTGCTACCATATCCTTCAGCTTGTTGAGGTCTTTATTTTTCATTCTGCCTGGAACCATTGTTTCCTTTTCAGTGGGGATGTGCATGTCATACATGCCCAATGCTTCTCGTACCAGATTGAGGGTCAGCTTGAATCTTTTAAGTTCATGGCCCGGCAACAGTGAGGGTAACACAAAGGTGCTGTTGCCTCCCTTGGCCCTGCTCGGAGTGATGGTACTGATAAAATAAGAACAATGCAAGAAATCCGGCTTTGGTAAGTGGGCCCTGAAATAACTGTCCAAGCCAGCTTTGGTCCATACTGAACGCATGACCTCGGCATTCTGATAGCTCTCAAATTCACGCGTGAAAAAATGGTAGCGTCCCCATTTACCATTAAACTCCAATTCAGCTTCCCAAAAATAGGTTCCATCACCCAATGGTCCAGCAACATCACTAAACCAATGAGCGTGTTTGCCCACCTGAGAGGTGTGTCCCTGAGGCAGATCCTGAATTGGGAGGACATGCACAACTTGAAGTTCTTGTGGTCTTTCGGTGAGATGTGGTTCGAGTAGGAGTGTTTCTATGTCCACAATCTGTGCACTGGATCCGGCTTGAGAACAGGCACCTCCGGCTTCTGCCATGGCCCTGCTTGCTTGTTGGTTCTGTGAGAATATAGAACAAGGTGTTAACATTGTAATGGATAGAATAAACCCGTTGTTGTCCCCGTTACAACATTAACATGAGGTAGATGATGAGTCAGTGATTAGTAAGTGCACGATGACAGTGTGTGTAGTTAATGCCTGGTTAGTCCTAGGAGCTAGATGGAAAGGTGAGTTGTCTGACTAATGCAGTTAGTAAGTGGAGATGAATTCACAGATTAGGGTTGGGGGCTCTATTACAAGTCTTAGGTTGACAAACACCATGAATGGCTTTTGGTCTTGGTTTTGTGGAGATTCGGGAGGGTTGCATGAGTAATTCTACTCGGAGTTGTTGTGTCCTCGGGACCCATTTATGAGTAAGTCTATGCGTGCTTCTAGGTGGCAGTGTGTTCGTGTGTATCAGACAAGAGTGGGTAGCGACTGCTTGATCGAGTGAACCCTGTCGTATATGATGTGAGTTGTGTGGGGTTAATTGAGCCCGCAAGCAAGCCTTAGGCACCCAAATTTGTCTTGATTGTGGGTCAGCCTTCATCGACTTCTTGGGTACCCAAATAGATTTTATTTTCTCAACTGAGGTTTTAGGAGTCCTCTTATTAGCATCAAGTCGTTGATTACTAATAGGAAGTTGAGACCATTGTTGCAGCTTAGTTACGGCCGGCAGCTCGTCTTTCCGCACCCACATTTTGTTTGAGCATCGTTCTTCGTGGTGGCTTTTACCTCCACCCACTTAGTTAGATAGTCTGTTGCAACAATGATATATTCTGCATGGGAACCCTTAGCTGGGGGATTAATAGGACCTACGAAGTCTATTCCCCACTTAGAGAATGCACGTCCACCCATCATAGGTTTCAGTGGCATCTCATCTTTACGTATAGGATACTGGGTTCGCTGACAGACATCACACTGTTTCACATAGGCATGTGCATCCATGTGAAGGGTCAACCACCAGAAGCCCGCAAATAGTATTGCCTTGATCACCCGATCTGGTCCAAAGTGTCCTCCTGCTACACCTTGGTGAGCAGTGTCCAAGATCTTGAGATATTCACTTTCATGGACACATAGCCTTAGGTAACCATCTTTACCACGTTTGTATAGATTATCGCCAATGAGAGAGTAATCCTGGGCTTCTTGTTCTAAACTCCTTTTCCTAGCCAGAGTCATGTCTGGAGGGAATGTTTTCGTCCTCAGGAAGGATACTAGAGGTTCGCTCCAATCCGGCACTATGGACACTTGATAAAGAGTGGCATGTTCCATCGGTGGTTTAGTGCGACAGATTGGGCATTCCTTGCACAACTTTTGGACATCCGCTTCCATAGTTGGCCAATGCACTCCGAGTCTCCTTAGGGTCTGTATAGTTCGTTGTTTTGAATAGTGTTGCTCTAATGCACCTACATGTGCTAATTGCAACCATCTAGCATACTCATCCTCTTCCACACAACAAGCCAAGATCCCTTGATCTGTGTGCTTGTACATACTTCCCGCCATGATGTGGTACTTTTGGGCTTTCACAACCTCTCTATTCCGTGTGTTTACTACTGGATGGTTAGGCCCGTATGTCAATACTGGTACCAATGGCTTAGCCCACTGCGGCACCACTTCCAAATTGAACAAGTAAGCATTCGGAAGATCATCTGATACTCCCTGTGGGGCTTCTCCGGAGGTGAGCCTAGAGAGATGATCTGCTCTCAAATGAGTCCTACCTTTCCTCACCACAACCTCGAAATCATATTCCATTAGTAAGAGAAACCATCTTACTAATCTTCCTGTATTGCATGGCTTGTTCACGAGATATAACAATGCTTGGTGATCAATAAAAAATTTAAACTTATTTGCAAGCAAATAGTGTCTAAATTTCTTGACTGCATATACCATGCCTAAGCCTTCTCTCTCTGTAGTGGTATAATTTCGTTCAGCTGCATTCAATTGTCTACTGGCATAGGCAATTGGAAGATCCATATTACCTTCACCCATAGGTTGTGCGAGTACACATCCAATAGCATAATTGGATGCATCCACGTGAACATGGAATGGCTTGTTCCAATCTGGTGTGGTCAAGATTGGTGCTGAACATAATCTTCGTTTAAGCTCCTGGAAGGAGTTCTCACATTCATCAGTCCACTCAAAATTAGTCAGAAGTCCGTACATGGGCTTTGCAATGACGGCATACATGTGAATGAATCGGCGGTAGTAACCACAATGCCCCATGAAAGCTTGTACTTCCTTGACATTCCTTGGCCTAGGTAGCTCTGCTATGGCTCTCACTTTCTCTTCGTCAGTAGATATGCCATTCTTTCACACTATGTGTCCTAGAATCTTGCCTTGCCTAACCATAAAAACACATTTTGTTGGGTTTAGGCACACTTGATATTCTCTACATTTGTTAAAGATTTGTCTGAGTTCAGGAATATGGGTTTGTCTAATGTTGGAATGAGCACAAAGGTCATCAACATAGACTTCTAAGTTTTTCCTCAGGAATTCCTTAAATACATGGCACATCAGCCTCTGAAAGGTAGCTGGTGCATTGGTAAGCCCAAATGGCATTACACAAAAGGCAAATATACCCCACTCTGTGGCAAAAGCTGTTTTATGCTGATCTTCTGGAGCTATGGCTACTTGATTGTAGCCCGAAAATCCATCGAGGAAGCTGTACACTTCCTTGCCTGCTACTCTTTCTAAGAGATGCTCTGTGATAGGAAGCGGATAGTTATCCCGAATTGTGGCTGCATTAACCTTCTTCAAGTTAATGCATACATGCAGCTTGCCATTCTTCTTGGGCACCACTACGATGGGGGATACCCACTCAGTGTGCTCAATTTCATAGATAAACCCAGGTTCAACCAGTCTGTCTATCTCCTCTTTGATCTTGGCAGCGTAATTATCGTTATATGTATAAGGCTTTTGCTTAGAGGGTTTAGCATCTGAGGTCATGGGGATAGTGTGTGAACATATGTCAGGGTCAACACCTTTCAAATCCTTGTAACTCCAAGCGAATACATCTCTGTATTCTCTTAGCAAGGCTATTAGCGCATGCTCTTCTTCCTCTGTTAGGTCATGGCCTATGTACGTGCATCTCTCCTCTCCTTCTTCTAGGGCCACTACTATTTTCTTGGTGGTTTCTTTGTTATCATAGGCCTCTCCTGCTTGTGCCTCTCGTTTAGGCATTCTTATCATGACTCTCCTGTCGTCTATCTCATACTTCTTAAAATTTTCCGGGACCTCAAACAAAGTTTCTTCCTCTTCTGGTGTGATTTCTCTCTTCTTTCGTTTCTTTCCTTCGTCCTTCGGGGTCACATGTGTTGCTAATCTTACATCATTTGTAAGCTCTCCATGCCTCTGGGGTTGAAATTCTACTTCATGGAAGTATTCTTCATCTGATGCAAATGGTGGGTCCATAATGATTGACTCTAGATCAGAGTCACTTGCATCCTCAAATGCATCAGGCCTAGGTTCGCATTCTTCTAGAACTGCCTCTCCCATGATTGGCTCTATGGAGAAGACTGAAATGTCATAGCCATCCTCATCACAGTGAGGCGTCCATTGTTCCTCATTGATGGCTACATCCATCGTTGCTAGGATTTTTGCCCAGCCATTGGGTTCGAATTCTTCGTCAGGAAAGACTACAGGTGCATAGGCTGGGTCTTGAATGGGTCTATGTGTTTCGTTTGCACCTATGTCTTTGGCCTTCTCTCTCTTCTCTTCTTCTACAGCTACTTTGCACATCCATAAGTGGGTGTCTTCATGCATCCATGAGGATCCTGATCCTATGGAATGCACAGATTCCGTATCATCCTTGGCTCTATGGATGGGATTCCATTGGATAGGGGGAACATCCCTATGAGAGTAATCTTTGAGATTCACTTTGGTCGTAACACCCAAGTGTTGCAGGTACAAAGAATTGGTTCCCCAATCCTGTACTACTTGCAATTGTCGCATAAAGGGTCATCCCAAGATCATTTCATAGGCATGGTTCTTGCTAAAATCACATATGGCAAAGGTATGCTCGAACTCGACACCACAGGTGGTGAGAGTTATTCCTTCTAACAATCCTAGGGGTCTCTCTATGTGACCGTCGGCCATCTGCAATTTCATTCTCGTTGGCCTGAGTGCTGGCTTGCCCCAACGCTTCCATAGGGAAGTGGTGGCAATTGCAACTCCTGCACCTGAGTCCAAAATTGCCTTGGTCGTGTACTCCTGGTAGGTAATGGGAAGATAGGTGTTCCCTTCTTCACCTTCACACATATCTCCTATCTTATCCAAGGGTATTTCAGGCACTGTCCTATGTGATCCTACCTGGGAACGAGGTTTTGCTATCTCGGGCACTTGATTGACTACATGTTTCCATAATTCAGGTCTAACCTTGAGTAGCTCTTCTAACTTGAGATTGCACTGCACTTTAGTATTTTTCACTACCTCTGTGTTCCTAGGTATGATTGAATCTTCGTTTCTTACCATGACTGTGGGGGTTCTCATACAAGTAGACTTGGCTTCCCATGGGCCCGTGAAGTGGGGTAACTCCTGTAAAGAATTAGACCCGAAGTCTAGTCGTTCCTGAGAGTAGGTGCTCTCTTGCTCCTCGTAAATGGATGGGATGTCGTGTGGGAATTGGTCATGTGCATCATCCACAAGTTCAATGGGAGGAGGCACTTCACTTTCTTTAGCCCATTTGTCTTCTTGAATCTCTCGTAGGAATTCTGGTGTGAATCGATTCATAGAAGATGATGTGTCTGGCTTCGTAGAGTTAGGCACATAAGCTTCAGGCACATAAGCTTTTGGCACATAGGCTTTCTGGGTAGGAAGACCTGCTCTTACACTGGCCTTGTCATGGTGTTGAGGGGCGAGTTCCTTTTGTGAGTGTGCCATTAGATTCTCCATTCTTTCCAGTGAAGGGGGGTTGTCTGGTTCAGTGGAATTGGGCACATAAACTTCCGATGGGGGATGGGTCATGTTTTTGCTTGCTTTCTCTTTCTTGATTTTTTTCTTCCTTGGCAGATCTTGCAATTATGCCCTCTAACTTCTCTAGAAGTCCATCCAAGTGTAATTGCGTCTTGGCTGAGCCCAAGTAATTGAAAAGGCGACTAGCTTCAAACATAGTCTGAGCCAATGCGACCATTTTCACGCAAAGCTTGGTTCTTTCTATCTCTAGGTCAGCTCTAGGGTAGCACTTGTCATGATCCGTTACATTTGGCCCTTCTTGGATTCTGGCCTGATATGCTTTAAGCATCATGTCTATGTCTTCAGGAGTGGGGTCAGCTAATACTGATCCTGCTCTAGGGGGTGGTGGAATTGTATGAGGTGGGTTGGAAGGTGGCGGGTCGGATGGCGATGGGAATGGTGGTAGTGGGGTAGTGTGAGAGGGAGTTTGAGATGTGAGTTCAGTTATCTTGGCTTTGGTTTCTCTTATGCTTTCCTCAAGTTCACTCATCTTTTTAGCCCATTGTCTTTTCATTCTTTCCCGACTATCTCTCCAGGCTCTAGTTCTCTTCTTGGTTATGCTCTCCGTTTCACTAACTTCTGGGCTCTTTCCCTGATCCACAGCTTGGTTTTGCTGCAATGCTTGAGCTCTAGTGACTACCTGTACTAGTGTAGTGGACGTCACACTCCCTGTGGAGTCTACAACTAACCCAATAACGTTTATAGGAGTGATTTTTGGCATATTGTTGGGATTCTTAGGACAATCCCGTAAGAGATGCTCCTTTCCACACTCCTGACAATAGCCTTGGATCGTTACTGACTGGGGTTGGGTAGGTGGAGGCAAGGGACAGTCATGAATGAGATGATCTCCTTGACATCTATAACATGGTCCTCTAGGGAATGGGGGTCTTACTTGCCTAGGTTGGGGTCTAGGGTTGGGGTTTGCGTACATGACATTTGTGTAATCTGATTCCCAACTAGGTTCATTTGGCTCTTCACTATAGTAAGACTCACCATGTTCAGGAGACTGCATGAAGTAAGCCTGGAGACTCTCAACATGCGTAGAATCGAAGCTATGGTCACTGGGATCACTTTCTGAAAGCAAATGTGTTATGGGGACTATAGCTCTGTTTAGGTTTTCTTCTGCAGCTGCATACTTTACAGGGATCAAGTTGGATGGAGCTGGAGGTTGTTGGGCTAACACAGGCTAAGGCCTTTGCTGGGCTTGGTATTGTGGTTGGTAGGTCTGTTGAGGCCTAGCATACTGTTGTGGTTGGTATTGGTTCTGGTATCTGCCCTGTTGAGGGTATGGCTGAGGGTAAGTTTGCCTTACTGCTTGCTTGTTGTATGGGCAGTCTTGTGCTGTATGATTTGTGTATCTTCGTTCTATAGTGCAGTACTGGCTACTAGGATTCACTTGGGGTTGAGCCATAATGGGACATACATTAGCCATGTGGTCGCCACCACAAGTGTAGCATCTCTTCACAGGGGCAAATCTCAGAATTTGTTTGCTAGAAACACCTAATTTCTGAGCCACTTTCTCTGCAAGTTCCTCAATTGATGTGGATTGCATGGAAGAGAGGCTAGAGGCACCATCAGAATCTTTGTAGATTTTGGAAAGCTCTAACTCCTCCCCTAGGTTATCCTCAATGTCAATGCACATGCGCACACACTCTTCTATGGTCCTAGGGTCCTTCAAGTACACATATGATCTTAATTTGGTACTTAGCAATCCATCCAAGAATAAAGCCACTTGCTTAGCTAGTGTGGGTAGCTCAGGGACAGGGCATCTTTCAAGATATTGCCTAAATCTCCTTCCTGCAAGTCTCACGGCCTCTTGAGGGGTTTGCTTGAAACTGTGAATCAATGAGGAGGTATTATGTCTTATGCCACTCTTAGAGATTTCAATAATGAAAGCCTCTAGGAGTTGGTCTATGCTCCTGAACTGCCTCTCGTTTAGCGGCTGAAACCATGTCAGGGCAGTGTTCCTAAGGGTCAGACCAAAGGCATTGTACTGAGTGAATAGATCCTCTACTTGTTCAGCTCTCAGGACTTGCCTAAACTCAGCCACATGATCGTATGGATCTCTAGTGCCATCAAAGTAGTTCTTTATGGACTTAACTAGCTGAGTCGGTCTCAAAGTCCTTGTGTGCTCTCTAGGTCGCGGTAGAGGGAACTCATCCGCATTTCTTTGATTCCTATGAGCTCTAAGTATCTTAGGTTCTACTCTATTTGTTTCCGTCCTCGTTCTTTCTCTGCCCACTGGGTTGGCAAAGCTTACTTCTGGTCTATCTCGGCTTCTGTCTCTTTGCATTCCATGAGCTTGGGATGTTCCAGCTCCAGGGTGACCATAGGATACATTCGATCTTGGTTGGGGAAAAATGAATTCACCCTTCCAAGTGTAAGCATGCCTATCATTTTCTGTCACCATAAAGATCCTCTCTGAAGTGTGATCTAAGTAGGTTACTCTGCCTGGGCTATCAGGATCCTTAAACTCATAGATCATGATTGTTCCTATATCAAATGGCCTATCAGATTTATATCTCCAAAAGGCTTCGTCAGTCTCTCGATTGAGGAGCAACTCTATGCTCTTATTATCCTGGGGAATCCACTCTGGTGTGATAATCCTAGTGAGAACCGATTTGCCTCGAGGGGTTCTAGGTTTTGCACCCATGTTTCCTTGCTCCAGGTCACCTAAGTCTGCTTCGGGGATCACATTTCCAAATTCGTCCGTCCTATCTGGGTGACTGGTGACTACGTATATGGTTCCTTCTTTGTCCAAGTATGCTCCGTTTTCGAACTTGACAGCTGGGTGCTCCAATCCAATGGATTGATCAAGATTCTTAATTTGTACCACAGATCTTCCTAGGCCGTCCTCATAGATGTTGGCACCTAATCGGTTGGTCCTAAGGTATTCCAACTGCGTTTTGTAAGGGCCTTCTACCCTGTACAAGTATGGCACTCCTGAACTTCCTATAGGTCTCTCCATACCTTGAGACATCTCTGATTCACTTGTCTTAGAGCTAGGGTAGTATGAGTGGTGGCTCAACTGCTGGGCCCAAGACCTAGCAGTGTGATTAACACTAGCCTCTGAAGACCTAAGGCTTTGTCTCTCCCTCACTAGATGTCGCCCTGATCTCAGGTTCATATGCCTAACTGATTAACCCAATTTGTCCCAGGTACAACCACGTTTCTGAATCCTTGTATCAATTACTTAATTCCCTTTTTATGTTGATTATCGTGTTTATACTCTTGTCTGATATCATGTTGTTAGGAATACTTGAGTTTAATTTCGCACTTTAGTTTGGTCGTTTCACGTTAGGTTCTTTTCCTTTAAGGTTGTTGTCCACACACACAGGTTATCTCTCGACTTGAACTTGATGTCTTAGATAGTCTTTGATTTATCTCGTGCCTATCGTTGCCTGGAATTACTTCTAGCACTACCCGCACTTAGCGTAAACTAAGAATTGACAGAGTGTGTTGCGGGTTTTCCAACCTTGAGTTCCTTTCCTTGAGTTGTTGCCCTGGTGTGCCCAAGACACGTGTTCCCAAGCCTGCACTTACTCTTGCTTTGTGTACCCTTCGATGCTCTCAAAGGACCTGTAAAAGGCCCACCGTTAGCTCAAGACTTAAATTCAAAAGACAGAACCAATCACTTTCATTCATGTGACACTCCACCAATTTGCACTATGATTTTTTGGAAAATAATTCTAGGGATCCCTGAATTTTGTTCCCCCTGGGTATGGTCAACTTCAAAACACCCTATCTGACAAGCCCTAGAGCTCAAAAAATGGATTTCGTATGGAAAAGTTATGACCGTTCAGGGTTTTGTAGTTAAAACAGGATTCAAAACAGGCTAACAGGTAAACAGGAATTCTCGAGTTGCTTGTGGCACGGCCTTGCGATGCAATACTATACCCTAATGTTTGCCCCACACTTAGCCAAAATTGAGACCACTATTTTTCCCCAAAAAATTTGACCTAATTTGCCCTTCTAACGTGTTCGCAAAGTCTGTCGGTCGCGATTGACTTGTCAGTCGCGATTGACGTGTCGATCGCGATTGACAGGGGTTCCGAAAAGTCAATCAATCGTGGTCAAAGGGTCGTTGACTCTGTCAGTCGTGATTGATGTGTCGATCGCGATTGACAGGTCGGTCGTGAGGTCTGTCAGTCATTGTCAAATAGTCGTTGACTCTGTCGATCGCGATTGATGTGTCGATCGCGATTGACAGGTCCATCGCGAGATTCTGTCAGTCGTGGTCAAACAATCGTTGACTGTGTCGGTCACGATTGACAGAGCCGTCGTGGGCTGTCAGTCGCGATTGACTGGTCGATCGCGATTGATGGCTCGATCGCGATTGACACGTGTCACGCGTAGGCTCTGTCGGTCGTGGTCAATCGGTCATTGTTCGTGTCGATCGTTGACTATGTCGGTCGTTGACCCTGTCGGTCGCGATCGAGGTGTCCGTCGCGATTGACAGAGCCGTCGGCAACTGTCCGTCGTGGTTTGTCGATCGCGATTGACGTGTCGATCGCGATTGACAGAAATCTGTCGAATTTCAAAAAACTAAACACATTTTTGGGAAGCTCTAGGCTTGTAGGTCATGGATATGCACTTTGTTTAGCAAATAGACCAACTTTTTTGTCGGTCGCGATTGACAGAACCCAACGACACACAGACAGTTACTTCGAATTCCGTACCTGCGCAGCGTGCTGGGGATGGTGATACAGCCTGTACCTGCAATACAGCTCAGAAAACATGCAAAAACAGCACACACAATTTCGTTCTCTCGCTCTCTCTCACAAGTGAAATGAGGGAAATGAGGTGGAGATGGTGATATGATCAAAAAACAGAAATTTTCGCGATGATGGAGATGGAGGTGGGAGATGGTGATGATGATGATGATGATGAAGGTGGTGACGAGAAAACAAGAAAATAGATGAAAGTGAAAAAAATACCTACGACTCCAACGCGTCAACTCTACGTCTTACCATCACACGCTCGTCCTCAAAGCTCGATCCCCGGCAATGGCACCAAAATTTGGTGTAGCTCAGTAATGAGTAGCACCTCCTTTAATGTCAATCCGGGAAGACATGAGGATGGTATGATGACCTCGAGCAAGTGGAGGCACAAGTGCGTGAGTGAGAAGCATACAAACATGCACACACATACACACACACGCGCACACACAGTACGACAAAGAGTGAGTAGCAATGGAGCTCTTAGATTACTTTCAAGAGCTCTTACAAGTTCGTTTCAATTACAATCTCTCCCAAAAATGAGCTCTCTAGCTCCTTTTATAGTTTTTGACTAGCTTTGGCCCTGTCCAGACCTAGTGTCCGGCCTAGTTAAAAATTAGGTTCCAGGGCCAATTTGAGGGCTTAAATGGAATCTAAAAAATACGAAAATTGATATGTAGGTACTTCTAAGGCTCCTCAAGCTCAAGGACTCCTTGGCTTGCACAAAATGGAGCTACAAAAATATGAAATGGTATTTACAGGGGTTGTTAGTGATGAGAATCACTTTTAATAGGTGTAAGGGTGTTCAAAAATTAAAGGTTGCCTTAGTGCTAGATCTACGTGAATGCTCGTACTTGCTTCTTCATGAAGAAAATTATTGGCCTACTTGCCAGATCTTCGTTGACTCCCTTGTCTGCCTGTGCTGTCCCTTCGCTCTGACTCCCTTCGTCTTGTGGCTCCTTCGGTTCCCTGACTGCTGCCAACACACATTTACACATACACACATATACACAACTACAAAGTTTTGTAGGATAAATGCATGTATTTTGTATGACTCTCTGTATATGCATGCATGTGTATGTGTGTATGTATATAAGTGGATATGTATATGTGTGTTTATGTATGTATATATATGTGTATATGTATGCATGCATGTATGTGTATATGTTTGCATGTATATGTGTATGGGTATGTGTGTGTGTATGTATGTATGGATCTATGTATAAGTGTATGTATATATGTTTATGTGTGCATGTATGTGTGTGTGTGTGTGGATATGTGTATGTGTGTGTATGTATGTATGTATGCTTATGTGTGCATCTCTCTCTCTCTCTCTCTCTCTCTCTCTATATATATATATATATATATATATATATATATATATATATATATGTTATATTTATATATTTCTAATAGTGTATATATATATATATATACATATATATATACATATATACATATATATATATATACATATATATATATATACATATATATATATATACATATATATATAGATATATATATATATATATACATATATACATATATATATATATACATATACATATATATATATATATATATATATATATATATATATATATATATATATATATATATATATATATATATATATATATATATATATATATATATATATATATATATAGGTGAGTATGTGTATGTGTGCATGTATTTAGTATGTATGTATATGTAAGTGTATGTATATGCATATGTGCATGATATATGTGTGTATGTATGTGTATGTGTTCTGATTCTTTTTTGCCCTTTGAGATTAAAATAACAAGAGATATTGTATGGTGGAAAAAAAAAGAGGAGACCTAACATACCACTTGAGACATGGCAATTTTTTTGTAGACAACTAGGTCTTGAGGAGTCATTTCCTTAGCAGAAGGTATACAAATTAATAGTTTACATTTATGATACTCATATGTTTTACTATTTTTTTATATTTAATTGATTTATTTTTTCCTATTAAATAAACAAGATGCTGCAAAGAAGAGAATTGAGTCGGGTCACACATCTCATTTAGGATAAATGGGCCGTCATCATTTTGTGGCTACATTTGTAAGTATATGTGTTATTGAATGTATATTTTTTATTTTAGTTAAAATGCAAGAGACTAATCGTTTTTATTTGTTTCAATGAAGCGAAAGGATTAAGGTCAATATCCTATGAAACATGAGATCAACTATGCTACACATTTTGGATATCAGCATTTGAGTGAGTATATGCGAGATCATCCAGATGCTTTTGTGAGTATTATTAAATGTCATATAGTTATTTTATTTTTATGGATGTTTTGTATGTTTTACTTATTTATGTTTGTTATATGTAATACAAGAGTATTACATACAAGAGGTAGATATGGATGACGTGGAGAGACAGACATAGGAGGGATGATCTCGATCGTCACAGAGTGCTTGTACTGCTACCCATGATGCCACTACAAATACATCAGATCATGAAGATGATTGTGATGATGAGGATGTGGCTTTTGATGATGAGGATGATTATGATTAGGATTCTTGATTATGAAACTAGATATATATTTACATTGATATATATATATATATATATATATATATATATATATATATATATATATATATATATATATATATATATATATATATATATATATATATATTGTTCATTCTAGTTATGTTTTGAATTGTGTCTATGGTATTAAGTAATGAAAAGTCTTGTTCTAATAATTTTCATTGTTGTTTATATTTAGCATGTGTTTTATTAATTTAATTATATGATTCATTCACATTTATGTGTGCTTGTGTGTGTATAAAATGTATGTATGCACACATAGGTTTATATAATTATTTGTGTTAAGTGTGTCTATATGCATTTATATGTATGTATCTATGTATATATATGTGAATGTATGTATGTGCTTATGTATGTGCATATGTATGTGTATGTGCATACGTATGTGTATGTGCGTATGTATGTGTATGTGCATGTGCATGTGTATGTGTGTATATGTATGTATGTGCATGTATATATGTGGGTGTATGTGTATAAGTATGTACGTGCATGTATATGTATGTATGTGCATGTGTGTATATGTACGTATGTGCATGTGCATGTGTGTATATGTATGTATGTGCATGTGTATGTGCATATGTGTGTGTACATATGTGCATGTATATGTGTGTGTATATGTATGTATGTACATATGTATATGTGTATATGCATGCATGTGCATGTGCATGCGTAATTCTATATGCATATGTATGTGTATGTGCATGTGCATGTGTATGTGTATGTGTGTGTATATGTATATATGTACATGTGTAAGTGTATATGCGTATGTATGTGTATGTGCATATGTGTATGTGTGTGTATATGTATGTATGTGCATGTATATGTGTAAGTGTATGTGTATATGTGTGTATGTGCATGTACATGTGTATATGAATGTATGTGCATGTGTATGTGTGTGTATATGCATATGTGTGTTGTACGTATGTGCATATACATGTGTACAATATGTGTATGTGTGTGTATATGTACGTATGTGCATATGTATGTGTATCTTTATAAACATATACAATTGTATGTACATGCATGTGTATATGTATGAAACATGCATGTGCATGTGGATGCATTTCCATTTGCATCCATGTGTATTTGCATGCATGTGAATGTGCATATACATGTATTTAAGTATGTGTTAATGTGTTTATGTGTATGTATATATGCAATATTGCATGCATGCAAGTCTTTTTATGTGTTTGTAGAAATGTTTGTGCATATGCATGTGTATGTGTGTGTATGTGTAAGTGTATGTGCATATGTATGTGTGTGTATATAAGTGTGTGAATGTGCATGTGTATATGTGTGAACGTGCATCTTCATGTATAAGTGTATATGTGCATATCAGTAAGTGTGAGTATGCTAATTAATGAAAATAACACAATTCAAATGACATAAAAAGAATGGAAATTGTACTTACAATAGTTAGCCATATTTTTTGCTTGGTTAACTCCTTGAATAACCTACAATAGAGAGAAAGAGAGAGAGAGAGAGAGAGAGAGAGAGAGAGAGAGAGAGATAATTCAAAGAGAAAGAGGTAGAAAGGAGAGAAACAAAGAGAGAGAGAGAGAGAGAGACAATAAGATAGAGATTAGAAAAAACAACAATTTAGCAAGCAATTGTTTCAGCTCATAAGCACAACACAATTATGAATGTTGGAAAGCTCTTCTATCATATGTGTGTAGATGTTGATCGAAGAGACTCCAACATTTTTATTTTTTCTTCAATAAATCATCGTGCAACTGATGCTAAACCATCATATATTCGTCTCTAGATATGCGACGGTAAACATCATCATTTATGTGATGCAATTTATCATTGCTTATGCGACACTTTTTTATATCATCGCTTTAGTGATGCTTAGTGTTACTGTTGCAATGCATGTCACTTCACACATCAAGAAGAACATCAAAGTTTTTGTTGTTTAACCAACATTGTGTGCTTGACACTCATTGCGATGCTTTATGCAATTATGTAGTGACAAAATTTTATTGTGTTCACCATCATTATGCACCCATATTCCTTGTAGTGTTTGGATTTGTACCCATAGGATCATCCATTACTCTTTACATAGGAGTTTTTCTCAAAAAGGAATGAATCATATGCATGCAACATCCATAGTTAATTGTATGTATTCAATCTAAATATGTTCTGTCCCTCTCTCGCACACACATGCATATGCCCATGTCATCATATACACACAAATGTTAATGAGCTAGCACATTCCATAGGGAGATAATGATCTTACATGAACCTAATCACGAAACAACCCTCATAATTCCCCTCAACTGTCATAGTCTTACACATAAAACATTGTGGCAGTACATTGAAAATGTGTGAGATTTGTAGAGTAACATGCTCCCCTCCACCTATTTGTGAAATCTCCCTTGATGAGCAATCTATAAAAAATACAAGGTCAAATATCAATATCCACATGATTAGTGTTCTTACCTTTTATGCCTTTTTCATCCTTTTTCTTTGTGCTTCTTCCCTTGCTACTCAACCAATCTAGTTAGATCATCATGATAAAGAAAATACACACGTGACACATATGAATAAAAAACCATAGGAAGTCAAATAGTGTTAGCTCCATGAGTTATTGATTTTTGGGGTACTAACAAGTGTTCATTTCACAAAAGTGTTTGATTTAGGTGTGTTGCAAGAGCAAACAGTTGTTTGATGGTGCCAACCTCTAGTCAAATGTGATGCCCTACATAGCACTCATTGCGGGTCCAAAGGCATATATTGGACAGACATGGAGTTCATTGATAATCAGGAGTGGTTTGAGCTTATTGAGAAGCGACCACTTGGACTGATATCTCTTCTTGATAAGGCATGTACTTTTCCAAAAGACTGACAAAGTAAGCGGGCTATCTTTGATGGATGTGAGGGAGACAAATATCATCAATTTGAAGGCACTTTATGGGTGTTGCTTATTGGAGCGATTCATATATAGGACAAAGGTATGCTGGGCCAAAGTAAAAAGCTATTATGGCTCATGTTGATGGAGACCGACTGGCTAGCCGCCGAAGGTCAAATTCCATAACTAATTTTAGTACGAGAGAAAGAAGACTCCAAGAGGAAAAAAGGAAAGTCCCACCCTCGGAATGAGGGAAGTGCAAAAAAATAATCATCGCTTCAGTAAACACTAGGGGGCTAACTAACCCCGCAAGAGCCACCATTATTATTCAATGGCTCCATGACATAAGCTTAAACCCGGATTTCATTTGTCTTCAAGAGATTAAAATTGAAGGAGAAGACCTTCAAAAAAGACTTAAGGGCTTCACTCAGTCCCATGTGTGGTTTTCTAGAACACATCAACATGGTTCTAGTGGAACTGCCATTGGTATCAATCACTTTTGGGCTAACAAGCTTGAACACACTAGTGAAGACAGAAACCATAGGTGGATGGTAGTTACATTCAACACCCTCTTTCAATTCTCCCTAATCTCTATGTATGGTCCAAACAAGGATGCTGCGAGGATCAATACTTGGTCCTCCTTGGACTTGTTTATAATAATGTCATGATTTGCAGTGACTTCAATATGGTGGAAGACCCCTCTGATAGGTGGAACAACAAGGGCCGCATCATTGATGGCCAGGAGAAAGACATATGGGACCAAACCAAACTATATTTGGATCTGGTCAAAGTCAAGGACCTGAACGGTTTTTCTTGGTCTGGCTGAGGACTTGAGGAAAGAAAGACTCGATAGAAGCTACATTTCACAAAATCTCATCCATCAATGGGGTCCTCCCAGCCTAACACAGCTTATCGACCTCACCATCTCAAATCATTAACCAATGGTTCTCACCTTTCCCCCTATGTGTAAAACTCACAAGGCACCTTGGTTTCACACCAGTTCATTTGTCTTCTCACTCCCTTCTACCCATCAAGAAATCACTAGCGCTTGGCTTGAGGCCTTCATCATCTGCACCTCTCCAGCCAAGTGTTGGAGAAACGCAGTGGAACAGTCTCGACAGATCTTGATTAGGACCACGAATGTTCTCAAAACCATCCACTGAAGACGTAGAGAAAACCTATACTATCGGCTCCGGAGAGCCGAAGAAGAAGTTAATAAAGGGAAGATTCAATGTCACAAGGGACTCCAAAATATTAGAGTTAAGATTAAGATACGAGGAGGAGATCAAAAAGAAAAATCTTCAAATTTATTTTAAGGAATGGTGGGCTGGTAAGGTAGATAGACCTTCCAAAGAGATGTGCAATATTCTTAGAAGAAAACAAATTAGAGACGAGATCCCACTATTGCTTGACAAGAATGGGGTGGAATGTAAGATAGAGGAAGATAACATTGGCATTATAGAAGCACGCTTCACGATTATCTTGGGTGATGCTTGTCCCCTCTCCCCCCATAGGTAGGATTGCATGGCCACCATCTCTTGGACTTCCTTGCACAGAATCCAATGCAACTTGAGTGCTCTGCTTGATGCCACCATTTCTAAACAAGAGATCCTTGAAGTTATTGGTTCTCTTCCGAATGGCAAGAGCCCGGGGCCTGATGCACTCACTAATGAGTTCTTTAAATCATTCAAATATGTGGTGGCCACCCCCTTGTGCCTTGTTTGGATTGAGGCACTCAAGTTTGGTGCCCTTCCGGCTTGTCTCAACAATGACATTATCAAACTTATTCATAAAAAAGGGGAGAAGAATAGAATCGAGAACTGGAGATCTATCACAATGCTTCAAACCAGATATACGATTCTTACTAAAGTCATTGCCAATAGGATATCCTGCCATTTAGACCACTGGCTTAGCAAAGACCAAAAAGGCTTCATTAAGGGAAGGTCTATTGGAAGCCATAATTGATATCTGGGAAGGTCTGGACTTTGCTTATGCTCACCAATTTTCATTTCATTTGGGTGTTTTAATCTTCAGTTATGTTTAGTTGAAGTCAGCTCTGTCTGTTCATTTTCACTTCTCTATCAGGTACCTACCTTTTTTACTCATCTTGTCAGAGCCGTTTCTCCGTGTGTACTCACCCAAATTCAATGATTTAAAGCTTTTAGGATTTTGAATATTGTCTAGTATAAGAATACAAATTTTTATAATCATTCGATTCTTAAATCTTGAGTTATGTTCTTTTTACTGCTCACTGGTCTCATTACTATAGCAGCCCATGAAAGTTGGGATGATGTCATCACTTGTTAAACATCATTCTCAGTGTGTGGCTCATTATTTTTTATGAGATTACTCTTGAAAGTTAGCTCTTTAAGTTAACTAGACTTCCCCAAAAGGAATTAAGCTAATTGTTGTTGTGCACTAGACAGGTGTATGAACCAAAATAGCAAGTTCTTCACCTCTAAGCTAACTCCAACTTATCTATTTTGATCTATCTTTTTGAGAGTGTTCTTCCAAGGTACATAGGGTGTCTAATACATCCATTGGCAAGCTAAATTTAGGTTCACAAAAGCAGGAGCATTTGTTGAAGATCCAAGTCAAGGATTCAGAAGAATTGCAAAAGGTGAAAAGATAGGTAGATTGTTCACATTTCAATTACAAGACACTAGAAACATTGCTCTCTTGAATTATGGTAGTCAGACACTAGCACAAAAGGTTAGCACATATTGGAGAAAGGTCATTAAAGCAAATTTGCAGGGACCAAAGTGTACTTGGACTCCCTAACTTATCAAAACAACATATGATTTATAAGTGTAGTGCATGTCAATTTGGAAAGTCTCACACGTTACCATTTATGAAGAAAGCTTATATGCATGGAGATCTCTTGGAGTTGGTTCATACAGATGTATGGGGACCTAGCAAAGAAGCTTCAATATCTGGATCAAGGTATTATGTCTCCTTTATTGACGATTGCAACAGATGGACTATCCTATTCTTTATCAAACACAAAGATGATCTTTTTGCATGTTTCAAAAGATATTTGGCTCTTGTGGAGAATCAAACAGGTAAATCACTAAAACGGCTAAGGTTAGATGGAGCGGGAGAATACTTCTCCCATGAGTTTGATTCTTTTCTTCAAGAAAGAGGAATCAAAAGAGAGGTAACTACAAGGTACACTCCTGAGCAAAATGGAGTGGCAGAAAGGAGGAATAGGACAATTGTTGAAGCTGCAAGGTCCATGTTAAATGAAAAGCATTTGCCTAATTATCTATCGGCTGAGGCTGTATCTACATCCACTTACTTGATTAACAGGTTGCCTTCATATCCCTTGATGGGATGACTCCATATGAGGCTTGGAATGGAAGAATACCAAGCTTAGATCATTGTAAAATTTTTGGTTGCATTGCTTATGCTCATGTTCCTCCACATGTTAGAGGCAAGATGCATCCAAAGGCAGAAAGGTGCATATTCATTGGATATGACAACAATCAAAAGGGCTACAAGTTATACAATCCTACCAACAAAGGATTCTTGGTAAGCAAAGATGTAGCTTTTGATGAGAACAATTCATGGTATGAAGATTCATGGAGGAAGGTCAATTTACCATATGATCTTGAAGAAGATTTTCAAAATCTTGGTAGATAAGAACCAAAGATTGAAGAACAAGACACCTGAGAGGGTGATGAAGAATCTCATATGGAAAAGATCAAAGCATGGAAGTCTAAAGGTAAAGCAAAATTGCAAGAACTTGGACATGAGGTAGAATCATCACATCATGGCCTAAGTGTTGGAGTTTATTGATCTCCAAAGTACAGCTAGAAATAGGTGAAACCCAACAGGACCTAGTTGACTTTTTCACAAACTTGTATGCACAGACCAATTTTCTTGCAGAGCAGATTGCTCTTTAGTCACTTGGAATTTTCCAAAACTGTTTCAAACACATAAACTAGACTCTAAGAGCTTTCCGATAAGATATACAATACCTCAAATGGATAAATACACAATGATCTATGACCTCTGCAATATGCAACTTTAATGGAGACCTTGAAATAGAGATGAACCTGAGGGCACACATCACTTACAGAGACTACTGCTCTTAACTCACAACTCCAATGACTTTGAAACTTTTGAGAATACAAGTAGACTTAAAGAGCTTTCTAACAAGCCAAAACACATGATTTGGATACATACACAAGGAGATATGACCTCTGCAAGTTGGATGTTTAATGGAGACCTTCAGTAGGGATAAAAAACAGAGAACACATACTACTTTCAGAGAGTACTGCTCTCAACTCACAACTCCAATGATTATGAAAATTTGTAGGAAGCAAGTAGACAACAAGAGATTTCAAAGGAGATATTAAACATGTAATTTAAATATATAATGAGGGAGATACAGGCTCTGCAATCTCTGCATAAAAAACTACAACAGCATAGAGATACACATATGACTCTCTTGGACATCCCACAAGATCACGACTTTTCTCCTCTTTTTATAGCATGGGAGACTAATCTAAAACCTTCCTAATACATCTAAATTCGTGGTAGATACTTGGATGGAGGTATTACATGACTCAAGTGCTCAAATAAGAAAAGTATTGATGGACTTTGAGAACTAGCCACATCTACCTTCCACTAGGCCCCACCACTGAAGCTCCCTTGTGACTCACTAATTTGACTCACCATGTTCTAGAACTCACGTGGTATTTTTGCTACATTTTATGAATAATATGAGCCTTCTTGAAGTATTTGAAGACTTCCCAAAGGTATTTACATAATTTGAAACTTGTACCCTACATAAAACAAATGTTCACAACATTCTCCCCCTCAAGTTTCAAAGGGTATTTCCTTCATGCCAAGAATATAGTTGAGTCTTTGAAGCTTTGGTCCATCCAAGGATTTGGTGAAGATATGTACAACTTGATCCTTTGTTCCCACAAAAGAAACTTGTACTTGATTGTTTATGACCTTCTATCAAACATAATGATAGTGAACCTCTATATGCTTTGTTCTAGCATGAAAAATAGGATTTGAGGTCATATAAATGCTGCTCAAGTTATCCCCATATATCAGTGGTACATCAACCTGCACATTCAAGTCATGAAACAACTTTTTAAACCACATAACCTCAGTAGTAGCCAATGCTAAACCTCTATACTCAGCCTCTGTAGAAGATAAAGCAATTGTAGGCTATTTCTTTAAACTCCATGTTAATGTCTTGTTTCCTGCTATTACCACATATCCACTTGTGGATCTTCTGTCATCTTTGCTTCCAGCCCAATCTGCATCACTAAAGACTTTAAGAGTTAGATCAGTATCATGACTATAAAATAATCCTTCGTTCATGGTACCTTTCAAATACCTAAGCACTCTTTTTGTTGCATGCATATGAGGTACTCTAGGTTCATGCATAAACTGTGACAATACTCCCACTGCATAGCATATATCAGGTCTAGTTTTTGTTGCATAAATCAAAGATCCTACCATGGATCTATATACATTCATATCATGCAACTCATCACCTTCCTTTGCACTCAGCTTTACATTACATTCCATTGGAGTAGAAACAAATTTACATTCCTGCATACCAAACCTTTTCAGCATATCACATATATACTTTCTCTGTATCAACCACATACCTTCATCGCTATACACAATTTCAATCCCAAGAAAGTATCTAAGCAAACCAAGATCTAAAATGTTAAATTCCTTTCCCAAATTACCTTTTATCTCATCAATTGCTTTTGCATCATTCCCTGTAATCAACAAGTCATCCACATAAATGCATACATAGACACACATGCCATCTACAAGTTTTACATAAAGTGAAGGATCAGCATGACTTGTTGTGTATCCTTGCAGCATAAGATACTTAAACAACCTTGCATTCCATGCCCTTGGTGCCTGCTTAAGACCATACAATGCCTTCTTTAACCTGCATACATGATTAGGACATTTTGCATCCACATAACCTTCTGGTTGTGACATATACACTTCTTCATTTAACTCACCATTAAGAAAGGCATTCTTTATATCGAGTTGACATATACACCTTTTACTTGCAGCTAAAGCCAACAAAGTTCTCACCGTTGCCATGTTTGCTACTGGACTAAATGTTTCCTCATAGTCCACACCTTGAGTTTGATTATATCCTTTTGCTACAAGTCTAGACTTATATCTAGACACACTACCATCACTATTTCTTTTAATCTTAAAAACCCACTTGCAACCAATTACCTTTTGTTTTGGTGTACTTGGAACTAAATTCCAAGTCTTGTTATCCTATAGCGCTTCCATTTCTTCTCTCATTGCTTTCTCCCACTTTTCATCTCCTTTGGCCTCATCATAACATGTGGGTTCATTTTCCTGCTCAACTTTTTTCATAAAAGCATAATGAGTATTCATGAAAGATTCATAAGTATACCTTTGAGGTTGCTTACTTACTCTTGAAGTTCTTCTTACCTCCAATGTAGATGCTCTTCCTTTCTTATTAGGAACCTTTGATGATTCTCCATACTCACATACATCACTAATTTCCTCTCCTTCATCATTAACCTCAAAAAGTTTGAGTTTACCTTTACTTTTAACACTTGGAGGTGACTCTTGCCTTAATCTTCCATTAAATGGTGATCCTTTTTCTTCATTTAAACCACTCCTTTCATCATTTAAACTTCTTGATGGCTGAACTATACATTCATCTCCTTCAACCACACCTTCTTCATTTTCATCCATGACCTGCAAACAATTCTTATCTGCATACCATGAAAGTAATTCATCAAAGTTTACATCTCTTGACACAACAACCTTATTGGTATGAGGATTATAGCATCTATATCCTCTTTGAGTATCTGCATAACCAATAAATATACATTTTTCTGATTTTGCATCAAGTTTAGATCTCACCTTACTAGGTACATGTACATAACATACACAACCAAATACTTTCAAATGACTTACACTTGGTTTCCTTCCATGCCATACCTCATATGGTGTCAAATGATGAACTCCAGCAGTCGGAACTCTATTCATAATGTAAACACTTGTGCTAACAACTTTAGCGCAAAAATAATTAGGCAAACACATATCATTAAGCATGCTTCTAGATGCTTCTGCTATGATTCTGTTTCTTCTTTCTATGAATCCATTTTGTTGTGGAGTATACCTGCATGTAACTTCTCTTTTGATACCTTCATCATACAAAAAATTAGTAAAAGCTTGAGAGAAATACTCTCCCCCTCCATCAGATCTTAGCTTCTTAATATACCTTCTTGTTTGCTTTTCGACATATGATTTGAACTTCTTGAAACAATCAAAGACCTCACTCTTATGTTTAATGAAATACACAAATGTCATTCTACTATGATCATCAATGAATGATACATAGTACTTATTACCAACCAAGGATGCCTCTTTAGTAGGTCCCCACACATCTGTGTGTATGAGATCTAGCAAACCATCACTTACATAGCTTGAATGCTTGAAAGGTTGTCTACTCTGCTTACCCATTTGACATGCTTCACAAAGATGCACCATATGTTGCTTAGTAAGATCAGGTAATCCTTCAACAATCCTCTTCTTTGATAGCTCCTTTAACCTGTGTACATTCATGTGTCCAATCCTTTTGTGCCATAGATCAAGCTCTGCTATTCGATGCATAACATAAGAGAAATAGGTTGTATGATTTGGGTTTACCTTGAATGTAAATAATCTACCTTGTTTTTGACCCCTAGCAATTTACCTCCTTTGCTTTGGATCCTCAATGAAGCAACCTGCATGATTAAATCTCACTTGTAGACCTTTTTCTACCATTTGACCAACCGACATCAAATTCTTAGTGATTGTTGGCACATAAAGTACATCCTTCAAGCAATTTGTCTTGCTCTTATCCTGCATAACAACATCTCCAACCTACATAATCTTATGTGTTGTATCATCTCTTGTTTCAACATGACCTTTACATGAAGGATTATGCATATTAGAAAACCATGAAGCATCATGAGACATGTGATTAGAACAGCCACTATCTACATACCATACATCGCTATTGCAATTCATCTTAGTTTCTACATTCATCATAAGAAGAGAATCATAATCATCACTTTTACCTTCAACTGCATAATTTCCTTGTTGTTTACCTCTTCTTGAATAGCCTCCTCTTCGATTACCACCTTGATTATTTTCATTTTGATAACAATCGTTGGCATAGTGTCCATACCTTCCACATATATAGAAATTCTTGTTATCTTCACTCCTTTGTCTTTGATTGTAGTTGTAGTAGCCTCTCGTACCTCTAGCACTTGATCTTCCTCTTCCTTTTGTGTTGAAGAAGCCACTTGATGTCCCTTGATCATCGCTTCTTCTTCCTCAACCTCTATTTGAACCTCTTCTACCTCTGTTTCCACCTCTTGATGATCCTGCATAAAGAGCTTGTCCTTGAGATCCTTTTTTATTTGAAGTAGAGCCATTTAGATTCATCTCCTCCATGACCATAAGAGCAACAAGCTGATCAAAGTTTGGTAATTCTCCTCTAACATAAACTGAAGTAATGAATGGCTTCCATCTCTCATCATCCTTGAGTCCGTTGAGAGTATGTGCAACCAAGTTGTCGTCCTCCACATGAGCTTGAATTGATCCTAATTGATCTGCAATCTCTTTAACCTTCAACAAGTAATCATTGACCGATGTCCTTGTATCTTTCTTTATGTTATTCAACTCATTTTTTAGTTGAATCTTCCTTGCTCTTGTACCTGTAGCATACAACCTTTCCAATGCAAGCCAAACATCTCTACTTGTGTCTAGATCTTGTATGTGTCCTACCATTGAATCTTGAATATTTTGTGATAAAATGAATATAACCCTTTTGTCTCTCTCATTCCAAAGTCTAAACTCCCTCAATTGTTGCAGATTTGGGTCCTCTGGTAATGTGGGTTTGATATCTATGCCGTCAATCAAACCATACAAGCCTCTACCTTGCAAGTATGCTATGATTCTAAACTTCCATGCTTGATAATTGGTCTTATCAAGCTTCTCTATTTGTGCATGTTGGTCTCCCATAATACAAATGCTAAGCTTCCTCCTTTAAGCCTTCTTTCCAATGTGTGTGATGAGAAGAAATATAATATTTACCTTGTAAATGAGGTATGTGCACCTCTCTTTGCTTGGATGTTGCTCGAGATGCATCCTTGCGATCTTCTTCTACCTTTGTGTAGTGTTGATGATGAATTGCTTCTTTGATAGCTTCAAATTCTTCATCAAGGTATGATAACCTTCTCCAAGCCTCCAGGTACTTGCTTTGATACCAATTTTGGAGTTTATTGATCTCCAAAGTACAGCTAGAAGTAGGTGAAACCCAACAGGACCTAGTTGACTTTTTCACAAACTTGTATGCATAGACCAATTTTCTTGCAGAGCAAATTGCTCTTTACTCACTTGGAATTTTCCAAAACTATTTCACACACATAACCTAGACTCTAAGAGCTTTCCAACAAGATATACAACACTGCAAATGGATAAATACACAATGAGCTATGACCTCTGCAATATGCAGCTTTAATGGAGACCTTGAAATAGAGATGAACCTGAGGACACACATCACTTGCAGAGACTACTGCTCTCAACTCACAACTCCAATGACTTTGAAACTTTCCACAATACAATTAGATTTAATGAGCTTTTTAACAAGCCAAAGAACACATGATTTGGATACATACACAAGGAGATATGACCTCTGTAAGTTGGATGTTTAATGGAGACCTTCAGCAGGGATAAAAAACAGAGAGCACACACTACTTGTAGAGAGTACTGCTCTTAGCTCACAACTCCAATGATTATGAAAATTTACAAGAAGCAAGTAGACAAGACGAGCTTTCAAACGAAATATTAAACATGTAATTTGGATATATAATAAAGGAGATACAGGCTCTGTATCTCTGCATAAAAAACTACAGCAGCATAGAGATACACATATGACTCTCTAGGACATCCCACAAGATCATGACTTTTCTCCTCTTTTTATAGTATGGGAGACTAATCTAAAACCTTCCTAGTACATCTAAATTCTTGGTAGACACTTGGATGGAGGTATTACATGACTCAAGTGCTCAAATAAGCAAAGTATTGATGGACTTTGAGAACTAGCCACATCGACCTTCCACTAGGACACCACTGTAGCTCCCTTGTGACTCACTAATTTGACTCACCATGTTCTAGAACTCACGTGGTATTTTTGCTACATTTTATGAATAATATGAGCCTTCTTGAAGTATTTGAAGACTTCCCAAAGGTATTTACATAATTTGAAACTTGTACCCTACATAAAACAAATGTTCGCAACACTAAGAAGATCTATGAGGGAAAAGAAAAAAACCAGAAAGGTATGGGTTTGACACCTCATTAGTAGCTAAACATTGTATCTATATAGCACATGTCATAAACCAAGAGGAGCCATCATCATTTGGAGAGGCCAAAGCAAAAACAGAATGGAAGTATGCAATGAATGAAGAAATTGAAGCACTTGAGGAAAACAACACTTGGGATTTGGTGCCCAAGACTTCATCTATGAAGGTAATAGGCTCAAGATGGAAACCCTTAGCTAGGGGATTAATAGGACCAAAAAATTCTATTCCCCACTTAAAGAATGCACATCCACCTATCATAGGTTTCAATGGCATCTCATCTTTACATATAGGGTACTGAGTTTGATGAAAACATCACACCTCTTCACATAGGTATGTGCATGCATATGAAGTGTGGGCCACCAAAGACGTGCAAATAAGTGAGTCCTGCGTTTCTGCACCACTACTTCAAAGTCATATTCCATTAGTAAGACAAACCATCTTACTAATCTACCTGTGTTGCAAGGCTTGTTTACCAAGTACAGTAGAGCTTGATGATCAATAAAAAATTCAAACTTATTTGGAAGCAAATAGTGTCTAAACATTTTAACCGCATATACCATGCCTAACCCTTCTCGTTCGATGGTGATATAGTTTCGTTCAGCTACATTCAACTGTCTATTAGCATAAGAAACTGGAAGATCCATATTACCTTCATTAATTGGTTGTGCAAGTACACACCCAATAGCATAGTTGGATGCATCCACATGGACATGGAATGACTTGTTCGAATCTGGTGTAGTCAAGACTGGTGCTGAACACAATCGCTGTTCAAGCTCATTGAAAGATTTCTCACATTCATTAGTCCACTCAAAATTGGTCAAAAGCCCGTATAGAGGCTTTGCAATGATGGCATACATGTGTATAAAACATCGGCAATAAGACAATGCCCCATGAAAGCTTGTACTTCCTTGACATTCTTTGGCCTAGGTAGTTCTGCAATAGCCCTCACTTTCTCTTCATCAGTGGATATGCTATTCTTTGACACTGTGTCCTAGAATCTTGCCTTGCCTAACCATGAAAACACACTTTTTTGGGATCAAGCAGACTTGATATTCTCTACATTTGTCGAAGATTTGCCTGAGTTCAGGTATATGTGTGTTGGAGTTAGACATCTGTGGAAGCACGGGAACAACACAAGGAAAAAGAAGAAGCTTGGAGCACAACACACAATATTGAATGTATTACTAGAGAATGTACAAAGATAAGTAGCCCATTAGGGCAATAGGCGTATATACAAGCGAGGGAAAAAAACCTCGTAAAGAGGGAAAAAAGTGCCCCGGCGGTCCTAGTGTGTTCACACACATCACTACCTAAATATATCAACAAATCCCCCCTAGGAGTGATGCGGTGAACAAGTGGCTGGCGCTCATATATAAGGAAGTGCCAAGCTATGTGGAAATCACTCCACAAAAGGATGTAAGCCCAAAGCTTTGCGGAAAGCTTCAAACTTCTCCCTAGGTAGAGCCTTCGTGAAAAGGTCTGGAATGTTCTGCTACGTGGGCATATATGCCAAGCTGATCTCCCCAGCAGAGAACCTCTCCCAGACATAATGATAATGCACCTCAATGTGCTTAGTGCAAGCATGGAAGCCAGGGTTCCTCGCAACTGCTAATGCACTCTGACTGTCAATGAAGATGGTGGTGGTAGAAGACTGACCAAAAACCAAATGAGCCATAAGGCATATGAGCCACACACACTCAACAGTTGCCATGAAAGCTGCCCTATACTCAGCCTCACAATTGGAAGTGGCCACAGTAGGCTGCTTCTTGCTCAACCAAGATATACATGTGCTACCAAGCATGAAGCAAAAGCCACTAGTGGACACACGAGTGTCATAGAAACCAGCCCAATCAGAGTTAGAAAAAGCATGCAAATATGGCGGTAGTGATCCCCCCTTGGGATAAAACAACCCAAGTAGCCGAGTACCATTCAAGTAGCGAAAGCTACGCTTAACCGTCTGCCGATGCTTGACTCCTGGGGAATGCATAAACCTGCTCATCTGTGAGATAGCAGAGTGAATATCTGGCCGAGTAATGCATAAGTAAATCAAGCTACCAACAACCTGCTGATAGAGAAGAGCATTAAATGCATCTCCAGCATCATAAAGACTCAATTGTAAATCTGTTTCCATAGGAGTGGCAATAGGCTTAGAGTCTTCAAGGCCAAAACGCTGTTGTTGATAGTCAAGGTCACACACAAGCATGGAAGCGCGTCAATGAAGAGGACATGCAAGAAGAAAGAGCATGTAGGGAGCTCCAAGAAGCACATGTCAAATTTATAGAAGAAATCCCTATAAAAATAGTGATTTTTATCACTAAAAACCATTGTAAATACCATTTTCCATTTTTGTAACTCCATTTTGTTCAAACCAAGGAGTCCTTGAGCTTGAGGAGTATTAGAAGTATCATCCTACCAGTTTTCATAATTTTTAGACTTTGTTTGAGCTCCCAAATAAGCCTTGGAATCTATTTTTTAACTAGGCCAGACACTAGGTCTGGACAGGGCCAAAACTACTCAAAAAACTATAAAAAGGGCTGGAGAGCATATTTTTAGGGGTTAGCTTGTTGTAGATTTCAACTTTGTAATAGAGTTCCTTTGTAATCGAAGTTCTTCCATTGTTCCACTCTTTGCTCTTATATTGTGCGTGTGTGTGTGTATGTGTGTGCATGCTTGTGTGCTTTCACTCACGCACTTGTGCCGTCACTTGCTCTTGGTCTTCATACCGGTCCTCACGTCTCCACGGATTGACATTTATGAGGTGAAGCTCCTCACGTTGGTACTCACCATTGTGCTAGACTAACACCAAATTTGCCGCCGTTGCCGGGGAGAGAGCTTGGAGGACGAGTGTGTGACGGTAAGACGTAGAGTAGCGATGTTGGAAGGTAAAAAATTCACCATTTTCAATTCAGTTTATGAGTTTTTCTTCTTCTTCATCATCATCATCACCATCTTCTCCCCTCTTCACCTTCTCTGATTTTTCTCATTTTCGTGTGTACATTCACCTTGTTTTTCACTTGCGAATGTGAGGAACTATTGCAGAGAGTGTACAGAGCTGAAGCGTTGAGGAAATCACCTTGAAATCCACTCAAAACGTGAAAAATCTGAGCGGCAGTATCGCAGAGTGACAAGGACTGTGTTTGGTATCACGTGGGTGGTATCGCCAGCTTTGGAGATAGATTTTGCATCTACAAGCTAAGAGGAGTGACAAGGAGAACATAAGGTACACATATTGTCAAAAAACTTTAAATTGGGCTTAAAAATCTCCAAGTATTGTGTCAGTTTGAGTTTTGGTATCGTGATACCAGAATCCCAGAGTATTGCGATACTTGTCGAGGTATCCTATCATGCACGCCAATTTGAGGTATTGCCATACCATTCTAGTATCGTATCGTCAAGTGCTGGTATGGAAATCGCGGTCATCCAGGTGGTATCGTATCGTGCACCTTGTGGTATCGTATCATCGACCGAGCAGTATCGTATCACGCATGACAGTGGTATCGTATTGCCAACTCGGTATCGTATTGCCTCCTGTTTTTGGTATCGTATCATCCAGAGAACTAGTATCGTATCGTGAGAGCTCCACTATCGTATCGTGTAAATTTCTGGTATCGTATCGTCTCTTACCCTGGTATCGTATCGTGAGCAATCTGGTATCGTATCGTCCACTAACTTGGTATCGTATCTTCGAATGTAGAGGTATCATATCATATGATTTGTGGTATTGTATCGTGAGGTTGGTATCGTATCATGGACTTGGTGGTATCGTCTAGGGAGTGGTATCCTATCGTCTAAGGTAGTATTGACCATAGTGGTATCACGTGGAAAATCATATAAGGCTAGTGTCAACCACACAACCAAGTCGTGGGCTCAAAACTCTGTGGTTAGCACTACATGCTAAGTTCACAGACGAGTGAGTCAGAAATGTCATTTAACTGGGAGAGACTCTTGGCTTCTGAAGACATGCATAGTTCAGTACCTAGGGAAGTTTTTATGTCTATAGTGGAAGGGGAATATAGGATGTCTCTTCAATATCTATCCACTAACCTGCAAGGAATACCCATCTACCTCGACGGTCTATACAGTTCAGTAGCAAGAATGAGAAACACTACTGAATTAGAAATAGTTCCAAGACCAAGTCTCAAGTACGAAGAAGGAGTCTACATGGACAAGATGGGCCAGATATATGTAGTAATTGAAAACCCTAATCAAATTAATGAAAGAGGAGAGTTAGCTCAAGATCATGCAACTACCTCACAAAACCCATTCGAGACCCAGCAAAGAATAGAAAATGTGATGTTAGGACAAATGAGCCAAGGTAGTATACCCGATAGACCACATGAGCAATTCACCATTCTAGGAATCAACCCCCACGGCCACACTAGTCAGAGAATGGGAAATATGAATAGACCCACCTTTAGCACATAACCGCCCCAAGGTGTCCCCATCATAATGCAATCCCCAGAGCCAGACAAAAGAGTGAGACCAATCCAATTGGCCAAATGTATGCAAAATCGTTATGATGGCACAGGAGAGCCCTATGACCACATAGGAAAATTCAAGCAAGTGTTACGAGCGGAGCAAGTGGATGACTTTGTCATGCAATATGAATCCTTTGGTCTAACACTCACCGGAATAGCCTTAGCTTGGTTTCAATCGTTGGATCCAAATTCCTTCGATCATATTGAAACCTTCTTCCAAGAATTTATTTCGGAGTTCACTAAGCAAGGGGATCAAGCATAATTCATCATCCTTAATACATAGTTTCAAACAAGCTCCTAACGAGAGAGTAAAAAATGCAGCACGAAGATTTAATCAATACGTGACCCGATGCCCTATGATAGAGAGACCTTCTCAAATAGAAAATGATATCCTTATTTTTAGAAGGTCTATCTGTTAGTATATGATCAATGTCTACCCCTCATGATTGTATGCACATTTTGTAAGGCCCCCTTTATGAGGAGAAGCCAAGCGTGCATTACCCAATTGATGGGAATCCCAACTTGCATGTTGGATGAAGGTCATATTGGACCATGTAAGGTATTATAAGGAAAGGGAGTTACCAGGGTCCCCAATTCTGGGGTTCGGGGCAGTGGTGAGCAGCCTCGGCTGGGGGGTCCAAGAGGGCCAGCACGCCCCCTGGCTGGGGGGTCCTAGGGGGCCAACGGGCCCCCTAGTGGGGGTCCGGGGGCAGCGCCCCCGGCGTGATGGTAAAGGGAATATTCCATGGAATATTCCCTATCGGAGTCAGAAATCATTTATATTTGTTAGGTCGGTTCAACCAGTCTAAGCCGTGTATGGCAATTACGCAGGCGGTGGCCGCCCACGCTCTACCGCCCATACTACCCGAGACACTGAGTTGAGCCAGCATACCTCTACCTTGTATCTCCCATTCTAGAGTTGTCTAGATCACCATTTAAGCTCTACCTTGAGAGCGCATGGGTGGACAATGCCATCATCTTTGTACTTGGTGCTAGTAGAAAATTATTGAGATTCTCCTATATCTGTTATCTTCTCTGCTATTGCTCTTGTGTTATATTGCGTAACTATTGTCTTACATGGTATCAGAGCCATAAGGTTTGAATAGCTTGAGAAGTATCACTATTTTAGCCTACTAGCATACTCAAATATCAGTAGATTATTCGAGTGATTACATGATGGCTTCATCATCGAACACTAGTCTTGGTGCTTCAGCTAATGTTAATGCTGCACCTATTCGAATTCGTCGACCTGCATTCACTGAAGGGAAGCTGGATGGATCCAACTATACACTCTAAAAGTTCAAAATTTCTACAATTTTGGACTCCTATGAATTACTTGACACTGTCATGGGACCGATGGGACTGGATCCAGAGCCTATACCAGTTTAAGATCCAGCTAATTCAAGATTGATGATTCAGCTAGATCCAGATCTTCTACGAGCTTGGAAGAGGCGGAATGCTGATGCATTATGTGCAATTGTCACTAGTGTAAGTGATTCTGTGCTTACTTTAGTTCAACATACTACTAAAGCACATGAGGCTTGTGGCATATTGGCTCGACAATATGAGACCAAGAACCACACTAGAATACAGAATTTAGAAAATCATTTGGCAAATGAAAAGCATTCTGATTCTGAAAAGGCTGAAGATTTTATCAAACGGATAAAACATCTTCAAGACCAATTGGCTGTAGTTGGTGTTGTTATAACACTAGAAGAGCTGGCTCGAAGATGTGTACGTGTTCTTCCGGCAAAGTATGATGGATTAGTAACAACCCTTAACACTCAGGTACGACCAACTCCCCTCACATTTGAAGAGTTTTGTGCTGTGCTTTTAGAAGAAGAGATGCGGTTGAGGAATCGGCAAAGCACAAGTGATGTTGCATTTTCAGAAAATGCAAAAGGTAAAGGCTCTTCTGATGTATCAAAGAAGAATCCAAAGAAGAAAAAGTTCACAGGAAGTTGCTTCTATTGTGAAAAGAAAGGCCATGCCATCAAGGATTGCAGGAAGAAGCAATCTGATGAACGGAATGGGACTGTAAAATCATCATGGAAGAACAAAGAGTCTGCAAACAACACAGAGCTGGAACTTTGGGTAGCTATTGAAGAGGTATGTTCATCTGCTCAAACTCATGTTGATGAACCATGGATTTTAGATAGTGGAGCTTCTCGCCATATGACCAGTAAAAAGGATTGGTATAGTTCCCTAGTGCCTCTGCGGGAATCCATCAATGTAGTGGTGGGAAATGACTCCAAGTGTCCAGCCGAAGGAACTGGAACCATCTCTTTTATCACTTCTCCAGGTGTTGAGAAAAAGTTATCCAATGTTCTATATGTACCTACACTCAAAAGAAATTTATTGTCAGTTTCTGCAATAATAGATCGTGGACTTGAAGTTCACTTTAATAAGAGTGGTGCAGAAATCATGGATTCAACAGGTAATGCTGTAGGTAAAGGGATACGACGAGACAACTTGTATGAGTTAAGTGCTTTAACTGCTACAGAAGATAAAGATGTAAGCAGGTTATGGCACGAACGATTTGGGCATCTCGGATTTGTAGTTTTGAAGGAGATGCAAAGAACAAGGATGGTTGCTCATTTGCCTGCATTTTCAGAGTTGTAGGAACCTTGTGAAGCTTGTATGATGGGCAAGCAACAACGAAAGGCATTTCCAAGAGAGACCAGCAATCGATCTCAAGCTCCTCTAGAGTTGGTACATGCTGATCTCTGCGGTAAAATGTCTACACCTGCTTTAGGAGGATCTTTCTACTTTTTGCTGTTAGTCGATGATTATAGTAGAAAGATGTGGGTTTATTTCATTCGAGAGAAGGATGAAGCTTTTGAAAAATTTAAAATGTGGCATAAGTATGTAGAAAATGAATCAGGAAGGAAACTGAATAAATTTAGAACAGATAGAGGAGGTGAATTCTTGTCAACAGAATTCAACAATTACTGTAAGGAGCATGGTGTGAAAAGGCAACTTACCACAGCTCATACACCTCAACAAAATGGCGTTGTTGAGCGCAGGAACAGGATAGTAGTTGAAATGGCTCGTTGTATGTTGAAGGCTCAAGACATGCCTGATTCATTCTGGGCAGAAGCAGTCAATACAGCAGTCTACATCCTCAATCGAAGCTACACAAAAGCACTGAAGGGAATGACTCCTCAAGAAGGATATTCTGGTAAAAAGCCTTCAGTTTTGCATTTCAGAATTTTTGGTTGTTTCTGTTATGCACATATTCTTGATTCAACAAGATCAAAGTTGGATTCAAAAAGCAAAATATGTGTCTTCCTAGGATATAGTGAAGAGTCTAAAGCATACAGATTGTGGGATCCTGAGGCAAGGAAGATTTTTGTCAGCCAAGATGTGGTTTTTGATGAACGACCACACTTAGTAGAAGATAAAGGTAAATCTACTATCTCATCAAACGGAGAAATATCTCACCTTATGCCTATCAAAAGATAGGTTAAAGTTGAGGAGGAGGAAACATCTGATGGAGAAATTTCCTCAATAAAAAGCCAACAAGTTGTAGCTGCACAGCGTAAGCCACTATCGAAGTGGGCACAACAGCTCTTTGATCATCACAATCCACATGTAGATGTACCAGAATCATCCTCGGATGGATTACAAAGATCAAAGAGAATAGAGGAGCAAAGAAGAGCCTCAGAACACATTGTTAACATGGCTCTAATGGCACATATCATGGGTACGATAAAGGAACCTACCACCATTGAAGAAGCCAATTGATGATCTAGGTTGGAGAGCGGCAATGCAGTCTGAGTATGATAGTATACTAAAAAATGATACACGGGATCTAGTCGACTTGCCGCCAAAGAAGAAGGTAATAGGTACTAAATCGATTTGGAAAGCTAAGTATAAAAATGATGGAACATTAGAAAAGTATAAGGCACGATTAGTTGCACAGGGTTTTTCACAGATTGAGGGATTTGATGTTCAAGAAACTTTTGCACCAACAGCACGCATGACAACTATTCGGACGGTACTTGCAGTAGCTGCACAAAAGTCCTCGCCTATTTTCCAGATGGATGTCAAATCTGCATTTTTGAATGGTCACCTCAAGGAGGAGGTATATGTATCTCAACCGCCAGGTTTTGAGGTGCCCAATTTAGAATATAAAGTTTGCAGGTTGAAGAAAGCTTTGTATGGACTTAAACAAGCTCCACGGGCTTGGAACCAACGGATAGATAATTTTTTCAAAAACATGGGTTTTGAAAGAAGTACTTCTGATGCTAACTTGTATGTACCAAAAAGGGATAGCAAGCTAGTTTTCGTCATTGTATATGTAGATGATTTGATCATTACAAGAGATCATCAGGAACTCATCAATCAAACTCGGATCAGCTTGGGAACTGAGTTTGAAATGACAGACTTAGGTCTGCTCCATTTTTGTCTGGGAATTGAAGTATGGCAAAGGAAGGATGGCATTTTCATCTCACAACAAAAATATTCCAAAGAAATTCTCAAGGCATTTGGAATGATGGACTGCAAACCAACTAGCACACCTATGGAGGTAAATCATAAGCTATCTATGGATGATAACATGCTTGATGTAGATGCTAAGAAGTATAGGAAGCTCGTTGGAAGTCTTATTTTTTTGTGCAACACTAGACCAGACATTTGCTATGTTGTTGGAGTGTTAAGCAGGTTTTCCAACAAACCTAAAGAGAGTCACTAGAATGCTGGAATGCGAATTCTAAGGTACATTGCAGGGACCTTGGATTTTGGTATTTTGTATACCATAGGTGATACACTCCAAGGATATTGTGATTCAGATTGGGCTGGAGATTGTGATTCTAGAAAATCAGTTTCTGGATATTGTTTCTCACTTGGTTCAGGAATATTTTCTTGGGTAAGTAGGAAGCAACCAACTCTCGCACTCTCCTCCACTGAAGCAGAGTACAAAGCAGCTTGTTTTGCTTCTTGTGAGGCAGTCTGGTTAAGGAGAATTCTTGTAGATCTAGGCTCTCCATCAAATATGCCAACTGTACTCAAGTGTGATAATCAAAGTTGTATGGCTATTGCAAAGAACCCAGTATTTCATGCTCGCACCAAGCACATAGAAGTACAGTACCATTACATTCGTGAGCTAATTGAAGATGAAATTGTGGAGCTAGAATATTGCCCAACAGAGGCGAATTGTGCTCACATATTCACTAAAGCACTTGGAAGAGAGCAGCTCAATAGGCATCTTCAACAGATGGGCATAGGACCGAGACCTACTTGATTTATCATCGGTAAACATTGAGAGGGGGTGTTAGTATATGATCAATGTCTACCCCTCATGATTGTATGCACATTTTGTAAGGCCCCTTTTATGAGGAGAAGCCAAGCGTGCATTACCCAATTGATGGGAATCCCAACTTGCATGTTGGATGAAGCTCATATTGGACCATGTAAGGTATTATAAGGAAAGGGAGTTACCAGGGTCCCCAATTGTGGGGTCCGGGGCAGCGGTGAGCAGCCCCGGCTGGGGGGTCCAAGGGGGCCAGCGAGCCCCCTGGTGGGGGTCCGAGGGCAGCGCCCCCAACGTGACGATAAAGGGAATATTCCATGGAATATTCCCTGTCGGAGTCAGAAATCATTTATATTTGTTACGTCTGTTCAACTAGTCTAAGCCGTGTATGGCAATTACGCGGGCGGTGGCCGCCCACGCTCTACCACCCATGTATAGCCGTCCATGGCAGGCCACCCATGATCCTATATATACATGACTTCTGCACTACCCAAGACACTGAGTTGAGCCAGCATACCTCTACCTTGTATCTCCCGTTCTAGAGTTGTCTAGATCACCATTTAAGCTCTACCTTGAGAGCGCACGGGTGGACAACGCCATCATCTTTATACTTGGTGCTAGTAGAAAATTATTGAGATTCTCCTATATCTGTTATCTTCTCTGCTATTGCTCCTATGTTATATTGCGTAACTATTGTCTTACACTATCCAATGGAACATTGACAATGTTAGTATACGTAAAACGGTTGCAAACTCTGAGTGAGTGTCTTCAAGAATGTATAGATTTGGAAGACAACTTAGCTGAGGATCTCAAAATCACACAACATCTTACCAAATCAGAGGATACAAGGAGCAATGAAACTTTTGGTTCAAGCTGTGTGGAGGAAGTAGCGGAGTTAGTGGCCAAGAAATTAGGGGTACAAGAACAAATGAACTACCAGAACTCCTCCTCGAGAGTGCCAATGTTAGGAATTTTCACACTTTGTGGGGGAAATCATCCATCTCATGTCTGCACAAGAGAAGGATTAGGGTTATCACAACCTTACCCTTACTATGGACAACCAACTCAGGAGCATAACATGTACTCTTATAGTGAGCAAAAGTATACCAACTACAACACCGAAAACTATCCAATGAATAGATAACCGCAACCGTTTGTACCACCCCAATGTAGACCATACGGGTACCCTCTTGGAGAACAAGGCAGAGAAGTTCCTAGGTATAACCTTTTTCCAGGACCACGAGGAGCAACTAGACCATATGAACATGGAGGATATAGCCAACCTCAGCCTATACTAGGACAACAACCATCCTACCCACCAGCTCCGACACAAGGACAAAATGTCACAATACAAGTCGTTTGTCTTGAGTGTGGAGAAGAACAACTCCTCAGAGATTGTCGCAGACATCCCTGTAGTGCTTAAAAGGTTGCCTGAGTTAATGTGGTAGGCCTAGTAGGGGATTCAAGTTCCAGTGGCGATAATGTGGCTCCTATACATGCAGTTACTAGGGCACAAACATTACAAAAAGCTAAACTAGTTGAACAATCAGAGCCAAGTGAGTCAGGAGAACCTAATAAGAGAAAAACAAGAACATGGAAGGATACTAGAGAGAAGGCCAATCGTAACTGGACCAAAAAGTTATCCGAACTAGAAGAAAGCTTGAAAGATGCAAAAACAAAAATAGAAGATATTTCCTCTCAAAACCCCTTGCATGTCAAAACTCCACACACACCACCTCATCCCCAGCCTCACCCCCACCCACCAACCATTGTAAATAAACCACAACTAGGGTCTGTTCTTGTAGATCCAACCCCAGAACACTTGGACATGATGTTTAAGGCATACCAGGCTCGACTTCAAGAAGAGCCAACACCTGCAAACCTAGACAAGAGCTACCCTAGAGCAGATTTAGAGATTGAACGGACAAAACTGTGCATAAAAATGGTGGAACTAGCTCAAGCTATGTTTGAGGCCAATCAATCATTCAATCAGACGAATGCTATTACACCGGGGTTGCACTTCCAAGGTTTACTAGATAGATTAGAGCAGTTGGTAAATAAACCACAATTTTATTTACCTCCACAGGCTCAACCAAATGTTGAAAGAGAAAGCTCATCACCAAAGAAATTCTATGTTCCTGACTCCATTGATGAGGGAGAACCTCTTTTAATTCAACACCACACTCAAAAGTTCTTGCGAGAAATACAAGAAGAGAAATGGTCCAAGGAGAAGGATGTTTCCCCTCCTATTCTTGAAATTGATGACCTTCATGATCAATTCCCACAACACATTCCATCTATTTCTGGAGACCAAGTAGAGCAACAAGAAAAAGAAAGTTCAAGATTTGAACCCAATTCTTTACAAGAGTTACCACACTTCACAAGCCCATGGGAATCTAAATCTCTCCAGATCAGAGCTCCCATAATATTGATCAGAAATGAAGACTCTGTGGTTCCAAGAAACACTGATGTCGTGAAGAACACTAAGGTTCAGTGTCATCTCACTGTAGAGGAGCTGCTCAAAGCAAAACTTGAGCTATGGAATCATGTGAAGGATCAGGTTCCAGAACTTGATTCCAATATGCCCAAAGCAGGCTCTAAGCAGAAAGTTCCAGAGATACCTCTAGACAAAATACGGGACATGAGCGAAGGTGAGGAAGGTAATACTTATCTTCTGATCACCTACCAAGGTTACACAACCAAAGCGATCATAGATTCTAGTGTTGTTGTTGCTATTGCGACCACTTCCCTGTGGAAGCAATGGGGTAAACCCGCATTAAGACCAACTAGAATGAAGCTTCAGATGGCTGACGGCCATGTGGAAAGACCTCTAGGATTGCTAGAAGGGATAACTCTAACCACTTGTGCTGTAGAGTTTGAGCACACCTTTGCTATATGTGACTTTGGTAAAACTAAAACCTACAAAATGATCCTAGGAAGGCCCTTCTTACGACAACTGCAAGTTGTACAGGATTGGGGAACCAACTCCTTATACTTGCAACACTTAGGGGTCACAACCAAGGTCAATTTGAAGGATTACACCTTCAGAGATGTACCACCCCTACAGTGGAATTCTATCCACAAGAAGCAAGAAGATTCGATCTCTATGCATTCTAAAAGTTCATCTAAGACATCCTGGATGCATGAAGATACTCATTTGTGGATGTGCAAGGTCGCGAAGGAAGAGGAGAAATGCCTAAAAGCGAGAGAAAAAGGAACTTCTCCAAGAGATAGACCAGTTAAAGACCCAGCCTATACACCAATGATCTTTCCAGATGAGGAATTTGAGCCTCATGGTTCGGCATAAATCTTAGCTACCATGGACATTGCAGTTAATGAAGAACAATGGACACCTCATTGTGATGAGGAGGGTTATGATATCTCAGTGTTCATGTGTTAGCCCTTGCTAGAACAATGTGACCCTAGTGACTTCATAGAAAAAGAAGAGAACGGTGACGATCTAGAGTCCATTGTGATTGATAGTTTCTTTATTTCAGAAGAGCACTATCTAGAAGACATAGGAGTATTTACCCAAAAGGAAAAAGAACCTCTCACAAGCATTAAAACTGTCAATTCAAAGGATGGATGTGATGGAGATAAAAAAAAAAAAGAAAAGACAAGGAGTGAAACAAGAAGAGAAGGAATCATTGTTCGAAGTACCAGAGAATTTCAAGAAATATGAAGTTGAGAACCGAAAAATTTTGGTACGAATGCCTAAGAGAGAGGCCACCACATGACAAGCGTATGATAACAAAGAAAAGACCAAAAAAATCCTAGTCACCATTGAAGAGAATGAAGAGAGATGTTGTAGCTCAAGCGTAAGCACCACCTCCTTTACTTGTCAATCCGCGGAGACGTGAGGACCGGTATGAAGACCACGAGCAAGTGAAGGCACAAGTGCGTGAGTGAAAGCACACAAACATGCACACACATACACACACACGCGCACAAAGTAAGATCAAAGAGAGGAACAATGGAAAGCTTAGATTGCAAAAGAGTTCTCTTACAAAAGTTCTATTCTCTCCCAAGCTAACCTCAAAAATGAGCTCTCTAGCTCTTTTTATAGTTTTTTGACTAGTTTTGGCCCTGTCCAGACCTAGTGTCCGGCCTAGTTAAAAATTAGGTTCCAGGGCTTATTTGAGGGCTCAAACGAAGTCTAAAAATTATGAAAATTGGTACGATGGTACTTCTAATACTCCTCAAGCTCGAGGACTCCTCGGCTTGAACAAAATGGAGTTACTAAAAATAGATAATGGTATTTACAATGGTTTTTAGTGATGAAAATCACTATTTTTGTAGGGGATTCTTCTGAAAATTTGACATACACTTCTTGGAGCTCCCTACTTGCTCCCTTTCCTTGTGTGTCCACCTTTTGATGTGCTTCCGTGCTTTGTCCTTGACTTTGAGCTTCACCTTGACTTTGAGCTTCAACACTCCCCCCCCTCTCGAGTCTGTCGTCCCTGACAGACCCTTGTTGGAAGGGTTGTTCCATGTAGTGCTTTGAGAGGTGGTGTCCATCCGTTGTATGAGCTGGTTCCTTGGATTCCAGCAAGAATGTGTCGTTGTGAGCTTTCAAAACTGCAAGTTGCTCAAAAGAGGTTGTCAAGAGTGATTTGGCGCAACGACTGGCTTCAATTTGCTTCCGAGATATGGATGTTGTTCCCATAACGTCCGCTAGCTCTTCCAAAGATGATGTTGAGAGCAGTCATGCCAACTACTCATAACCCATAATGAATGATGGGTAAGTGTGTTCGTGCCTGGGTTGAAAAAAGTATGTGCCTTGTGCACGGCCTTGTAATGTAGCCCTACGCATGCTTACTTGGAAAATGCATTGGAAGAGCATGGTGCAAAAATTGCGGGTCTTGAGCTAAGTGCTCAAGGGTATGCTGACGAAGAGGTTTCCCAAACTATCATGGTTGTGGTCCAAGTAGAAGATTCTTACCATAAGGAAAGGTCAGTCGATGCCGATCTCTTCGTGTTGTACACCTTTCATCATGATGGACCATTGGTTGGTTTATCACATTCGATGAATGCCCTGGTTGATGGTCCACCCAAGCATGACTCATTCATGTTCCATAAGCCAAATCTAGGAACAAGTTTTTTTTTTTTTTTTTTTTTTTTTTTTTTTTTTTTTTTTTTTTGCAAAAATAGCACAAGACAAGAACACAAAAGTTAGTATCACTAGAAATATTTGACATGTGTCAATGTGCTCTTGTGCTTGGGATTCTCAAGTGTGTCTATGCACGGCCGTGTAATGTGGCCCTATATTAATGCATACTTTGGAAATGCATGACCTGAATGGTGCAGAAGACAGGGTTGTGCAAGGAGCACATGGTTGTCGCTCGTTTGAGGCTTTCGATGTTATTTGTGGAGGTTGATGCCGACCTTGGTGGAGGTATCCATTGGGTCTCGAACTGATGTAATCCTCCTTGTTGGAGTCCATTTTAGAACATCATTTGGCACTGTAGAGGTCACTTCAGGCGTCTTTCTCTTTGGATGCTTTCTGAACTGTGGTATCCAGTGTGGTTGACGCTTTGGTTCGGTGGAGGTTACTTGCACCTTTGGCTTCCAAACCCATATCCTTTTTGCATGTCTTCCTACTAATGTTGAAGAGCTGATTTGATCTTCCGTTGGTCTCTGTACGTGGTTCTTACCCTTTTCTCTTGTTGGCTTCTTTGTTGAAACCTTTTGCATGTGGAAGAACAAAGGTTGTTGTGGATGTAGGAGCTTCTTAGGTACCCACATCTGTAATTGCCCTTGTTGGGCTGCAGCTAACTTCTTAGGCACCCAAACTTGTTGGATACCTTGTGATTGAGCTTGTCTAAGCTGCTTCCTTCGTCTTCTGGCCTGGTTGGTTTGCATGGATGGCACTTGTGGGGGCAAGGTTGGTGGTTGCTCTCCTTTGCGTACCCATATCTGCTTCATGCTCGGAACTATTTTTTTGTCGAATGGTGTCTTTCTATTTGATGTAGTAGTTGTCGTGAACGGTTGTGTTTGCTTGTGTGGTGGATGCACTACTGTGGCTACTTGATTCTTTGGAGAAGAAGAAAGATCCACCCGCCTTCGAACCTGATCTTCCACGATTGACTCCTTCTGCATCATAGAGCTTTTGACACATACAACATCTTCTTTCATATGATTAGTCTTGGAAGAACTAAGAGAGTGTGTGGTGCCATGATTTAGGAGCATGCAGTTCTCCAATTCTAATGTAATGCATTGTTCATGTACCCAAACTTGAATAATTTGACTTCTTAGGTTTAAGTTAACTGCATGGTCATAGATCCAATCTTGACCCAAGACAAGTGGTTCTGTAAGGTTCTCATCTTGACATACTAGCGCTTTGACTTTCATTGGAACATCTTGAAGGTAGATGGGAAGTTCCACCTCGCCCAAACAAGGGGTTTCCACACCTCCCAATCCTATGAGATAAGCTTCTATGGGATTGATGTTCAACTGCAAGTCTTGGCAGTAGGAAAGTCTAACTGCACTACTTGCTGCACCTGAGTCAATCAATGCTTTCACCGTCCTTGCACCCTTCCCTTGTCCTATCTCTATGGTCACAAAGGGTCTTCGATCAATGACCTGAGAAGTTGCTATGCCTGACTTCTGACACATATCCATGTGATATTTTGTGGCTTTTGAGTTGACATCTAGGCCTAATCGCCTTAACTTATTTCGCCTAATACGCTCTCTAGCCTCTACCTGTGCTTCTTCTCTCACTCTTAACTCTTCTTCTTTTCGCTTCTTAGCAGTGTTGAGTCTCATTAGCATATTCTCAGTAAGAGGTTCTTGATATAGCTTGACTCTACAGCCACTAATATAGTTTGGCAAGATATCTCCTTCTAGAGTGGCCAACTGAACTGCACCACTAGTGGAAATTCTATTAATGATCATGGGTCCGTATCCTCTTTTTTCCAACTTACGGGCATGTTGTTTTAGTGTGTATACCAATACTAGATCTCCCTCTTTCAATCCCTTATCCTTGATGTGTGCATCAAAGTATGCCTTTTGCCTTTTCTTTGCAGCGTAGATGCCTGCTGCCGCTCGTAGCCTCGTCTCACCCAAGCGTTCGAGATCAAAGATCCTAGAGGACAATTCATGCCCATTCCACTCATACTCTTGTGCTACTTTTAAGGCAGGGATTAAGAAATCTAATGGTAGCACAGCGTTCTGTCCGAAGACCATCTGAAATGGGGTGGCGTTGAGTACCGTTTTGTAGGCAACTCGATAAGCCCAAATAGCATGATGAAGTTGTTTGTCCCAATCAGAGCGTTTATTATTTACCAGTTTTGTCAATACGTTACAGAGGATCTTATTGGTACTCTCGGCTTGTCCGTTGGCTTGTGGGTGATAGGGGGCAGATTTCTTATGTATCACCAAGAATTCTTGGAGAAGATTTTCAATGACTTCATTCAAGAAGTGTGTGCCTCTATCGCTCACCAACTCTATTGGTAGTCCATACCTCGTGAACACATTCTCGAATAAGAACTTAGCCGTAGTCTGAGCATCATTCTTTGTTGTGGCTTTGACTTCTACCCACTTTGTAAGGTAATCTGTGGCTACAATGATGTACTCTGCATGGGAGTTTCTAGCTGGGGGGTTAATAGGACCTATGAAGTCTATGCCCCACTTCGAAAATGCACGCCCTCCCATCATTGGCCTCAAGGGCATCTCGTCTTTTCTCACTGGATATTGTGCACGTTGGCATGTGTCACATTTCTTCACATAGGTATGTGCGTCCATATGAAGAGTAGGCCACCAAAGTCCTGAAAATAGAATGGTCTTGATTACTCGGTCAGGACCAAAATGTCCACCTGCAACACCACTGTGTGCAGTCTCTAAGACCTTTAAATAGTCTGACTCATGAACACATAGTCTTAAGTAACCATCTTTGCCTCTTCGGTATAGGTTGTCCCCTACTAAGGCGTAGCCTTGAGCCTCTTGCTCCATGCTTCGTCTTCTTGCTAGACTAGCTTCTTTGGGTAATCTTCCTGATCTCATAAACTCTACCAATGGAGCACTCCAATCTGGAATTAATGATACTTGATAAAGGGTCGCATGCTCCACCGGAGGTCTCTCTCTACACCTTGGACAATTCTTAATCCACTCATGTATTTCTTTGTCCATGCTAGGCCAATACACTCCTAAACGCTTTAGATTCTGCAATGTTCGTTGTTTAGAATAGTGATTTCCTAGCATTCCTTCATGGGCTTGTTGCAACCAATTACTATGTTCATCATCCTCTACACAACAAGCTAATACACCCTCAGTATCTTGTTTATACATGCTTCCTGCTAATATGTGATATTTTTGTGATTTTACAATTTCTTCTCGTGATGTTTTCACCTTCTTATTTGCAGGGCCAAAGGTTAGGACTGGTACCAACTTATTTGCCCATTTAGGAACAACTTCTAAATTGAACAGGTAAGCATCGGGTAATTCGTCAGACACTCCTTGCGGTGACTCTCCTGAAGTGATGCGAGAAAGATGATCTGCCCGAAGGTGGGTTCTACCTTTCCTGACAACAACTTCAAAGTCATATTCCATTAGTAAGAGGAACCATCTTACTAAGCGTCCAGTATTGCAAGGTTTATTGACCAAATATAACAAAGCTTGATGGTCAGTGAAAAACTTGAACTTGTTGGCCAATAAATAGTGTCTAAACTTCTTCACAGCATATACCATGCCTAAGCCCTCTCGCTCAGTTGTGGTATAGTTTCGTTCAGCTGCAGTGAGCTGTCTACTAGCATATGCTATGGGCAAATCTAAGTTTCCTTCACTTGTGGGTTGTGCTAGCACACATCCTATGGCATGATTGGATGCATCCACATGGACATGGAATGGTTTATTCCAATCAGGAGTGGTGAGTATTGGTGCCGTGCACAAACGTTTCTTCAGCTCGTTGAAAGAATTCTCGCATTCCTCGCTCCACTCAAAATTAGACAACAAGGCGTAAAGGGGTCTAGCGATGATCGCGTACATGTGGATAAACCTACGGTAGTATCCACAATGGCCCATAAAGGCTTGTACCTCTTTAATATTCCTTGGCCTTGGTAGCTCCGCTATGGCTCGTACCTTATCTTCATCTGTTGAGATTCCATTCTTAGAAACAATATGACCTAAGATTTTACCTTGACGCACCATAAACACACACTTTTCTGGGTTTAGACACACTCGATATTCTCTACACTTGTTGAAGATTTGTCTGAGCTCAGGGATGTGAACCCTTCTTTCTTGGGAATGAGCACATAAATCATCCACATACACTTCTAAGCTCTTTCGCAAGAACTCTTTGAAGACATGACACATGAGCCTTTGGAATGTTGCAGGTGCATTGGTGAGCCCAAATGGCATCACACGAAATGCGAAGATTCCCCACTCTGTAGCAAAAGCTGTTTTGTGTTGATCTTCTGGGGCAATGGCTACTTGATTGTAACCTGAAAATCCATCAAGGAAGCTATAAACTTCCTTGCCTGCAACACGCTCCAATAGGTGTTCTGTGATTGGAAGTGGATAACTATCTCTAATCGTAGCGGCATTAACTTTTTTAAGGTTAATACACACTCGCAACTTCCCGTTCTTCTTGGGTACCACAACAATGGGGGACACCCATTCGGTATGCTCAATCTCATAGATGAATCCAGCTTCAATCAACCTATCAATTTCTTCTTTTATTTTGGCTGCATAGGTATCATTATATGTGTAGGGCTTCTGTTTGGTGGGCCTAGCATCAGCAGTCATGGGGATAGTATGAGAGCAAATTCGTGGATCTACCCCTTTCAAGTCTCTATAGTGCCATGCAAACACATCCCTATATTCTCTTAATAGAGCTATGAGCTCCATTTCTTCTCTTGCACTTAGGTCATCTCCTATATATGTGCATCTCTCTTCGTTCTCTTCAATGGTCACTACAATCTTCTTGGTCTTTTCTTTACTATCATATGATTCTCCTATGATGGCCTCTCTCTTAGGCATTCGTACCAAAATTTTGCGGTCGTCAACTTCATATTTCTTGAAGTTTTCTGGTACTTCAAACAATGATTCCTCCTCCTCTTGTTTCACTGCTTTTCTTTTCTTTTTCTTTTGACTACTCTCACTTCCATCCTTTGAGTTTACTGTTTTAATACTTGTGAGAGGTTCTTCTTCTTTCTGAGTGAACACTCCTATATCTTCTAGATAGTGCTGCTCTGAGTTAAAGCAACTATCCATCACAATAGACTCCAGATCATCGTCATTTTCTTCTTCTTCTATGACATCACTAGGATCACATTCTTCTAGCAAGGGTTGACACATGAATACTGAAATATCATAACCCTCCTCATCACAATGAGGTGTCCACTGTTCCTCATTGACAGCAATGTCCATGGTGGCTAAGATTTCTGGCCAGCCATGAGGCTCAAACTCCTCATCTGGAAAGATCATCGGTGTGTAGGCTGGGTCCCTAACTGGTCTATCTCCTAGCGAAGTTCCTTCTTCTCTTGCCTTTAAACGTTTTTCCTCTTCCTTTGCGACCTTGCACATCCACAAATGAGTATCTTCATGCAGCCATGATGGATCAGGTGAACTTTCAGAATGCACAGAGATGGAATCTTCTTTCGCTTTGTGGATAGAATTCCACTGTAGGGGTGGTACATCTCTGAAGGTGTAATCCTTCAAATTGACCTTAGTGGTGACCCCTAAGTGCTGTAAGTACAAGGAGTTAGTTCCCCAATCCTGTACTATTTGCAATTGTCGTAGGAAGGGTCTTCCTAGGATCATCTCAAAGACATTATTTTTCTCAAAGTCACATATAGCAAATGTGTGCTCAAATTCTACACCACAAGTGGTTAGAGTGATCCCTTCTAGCAATCCTAGAGGTCTTTCAAAATGACCATCAGCCATTTGAAGCTTCATTCTAGTTGGTCTTAATGTGGGCTTGCCCCATTGCTTCCACAAGGAGGTGGTCGCAATAGCAACACCAGCACCTGAATCTATGATTGCTTTGGTTGTGTAACCTTGGTAGGAGATTGGAAGATAAGTATTACCTTCTTCACCCTCACACATGTCCCCTATTTTGTCTAGAGGTATCTCTGGTACTCTGTGCTTGGAGCCTGTTTTTGGCATGTTGGAATCAAGTTCTGGAACTTGATCCTTCACATGATTCCAAAGCTCAGGTTTTGCTTTGAGCAGCTCTTCTACAGTGAGATGACACTGAACCTTAGTGTTCTTCACGACATCCGTGTTCCTTGGAACCACTGAGTCTTCATTTCTTACTAGTATTGTGGGAGCTCTAATCTGGAGTGATTCAGATTCCCATGGGCCTGGAAATTGAGGCAGTTCTTCTAAGGTATTAGATTCAAAATCTAACCTTTCGTCCTCTTGTTGTTCTGCTTCATCTTCGTAAATAGATGGAATGTCTTGGGGAAATTGATCCTGAAGATCATCAATCTCAGGAATAGGAGGGGAATTACCCTTCTCCTTGGCCCATTTCTCTTCTTGTATTTCCCGCAAGAATTCTTGAGAGTACTGTTGAATTGAAGGAGGTATTCTTGAATTCGTGGAATTAGGAACATAAGCTCCCATTGGTGGTGAGCTTCCTCTTTCAATAACTGGTTGAGCCTGTGGAGGTAAAGAAACTTGTGGTTTGTTTACCAACTGCTCTAATCGTTCTAATAAGCCCTGGAAATGCAAATCCCCTTTGACAGAGTTTGTCTGATTGAACTTTTGACTAGTCTCAAGTATAGCTTGAGCTTGTTCTACCATTTTCATGCACATTTTCATCCGTTCAATCTCTAAGTCCGCTCTAGGGTAACTCTTGTCTAGGTTTGCAGCTGTAGGCCCTTCTTGAAGTCGAGCCTGGTAGGCCTTGAACATCATGTCCAAGCCTTCTGGGGTTGGATCTGCAAGAACAGACCCTGGTTGTGGTCTATTTACAATGGGTGGTGGGGTGGGATGAGGTGGAGTGGATGGAGTTTCGGTATGCGAGGGGCTTTGAGATGCAATGTCTTCTATTTTTGTTTTCGCTTCTTTTAAGCTTTCTTCTAGTTCCGATAACTTTTTATTCCACTTGCGATTGGCCTTCTCTCTGGTATCCTTCCATGTTCTTGTTTTCCTCTTACTAGGCTCTCCCGATTCACTCGACTCTGATTGTTCTATTGGTTTATCCTGTTTTAAGGCTTGTGCTCTAGTAACTGCCTGTATAGGTGCCACATCACTACTACTTGAACTTGATTCCGCCACTAAGCCTACCACATTAATGGGTGTAATCTTGGGTGCACTGGAGGGGTTTCTTGGACAATCTCTGGGGAGATGGTCTTTGCCGCAATCAGGACAAAAAGCCTGTATTGTGATAGCTTGTCCTTGACTCGGAGATGGTGGGTGGGGACAGTCACGAATGAAATGGTCACCTTGACATCTGAAACAAAATCCTCTAGGGGCTTGTGGTCTCATTTGTCTCAACTGGGGCCTAGGGTTAGGATTTGTGTACATGACATTGGAGTATTGTAGCTCCCAATTTTGCTCCATAGGTGGTGCCTCATATTGATACGAGTAAATCTCACTATGTTCAGGTGACTCTGTGTAATACGCATGTGGACTACCTTCATGGGAGTAGTCTGAACTATGAGCATGAGAGTCATTATCTGGTATCAATGGGGTTAGTGGCACCAAAGCTCTATTTGGATTTTCTTCTCCCCCAGCATATTTGACTGGAATCACATTAGCTGGAGCTGGTGGTTGGTTTCCCAAGACAGGTTGTGGTCTATATGGTACCTGATATTGCTGTTGTGGTCTATAATATGGCTGTTGGTATTGGTTCTGATACCTACCTTGTGGATAAGGTTGCTGATAATTCTGTCTAACAGCCTGCCTATTGTAGGGACACTCTTGAGCCGTGTGGTTTGTGTATTTTCTCTCAATAGTGCAATATGGAGCATTCCTTTCTCTAATGTTTTGGTTTTGCATTGGGCATACATTAGCCATGTGGTCGCCCCCACAAGTATAGCACCGATTCAATGGAGTGACACCCTGTGTTTGTTTATTTTGGACTCCTAGCTTCTTGGCAACTTGCTCAGCTATCTCTTCTATTTCTGTGGAGATCTTTGAAGTATGACTAGTAGAACTATCCGAATCTTTGTAGAGTTTGGCCAATCCTAACTCCTCACCCAAGTTATCTTCTATGTCTATGCACGTCCGCACACACTCTTCTATGGATCTAGGATCTTTCAAGTATACATAGGATCTTAACTTTGTGCTCAATAAGCCATCTAAAAACAAAGCCACTTGTTTGGCTGGTGTGGGTAGCTCTGGAGCAGGGCATCTTTCTAGGTACTGTCTGAACCTTCTACCTGCTAGTCGCACTGTTTCTTGGGGTGTCTGCTTGAAACTATGGATCAGGGACGATGTGTTATGCCTGATACCACTCTTGGAAAATTCTACAATGAATTCGTCTAGCAGTTGACCTATATCGCGATAGCTGCTTCTACTCAATGGTTGAAACCAAGCTAAGGCAGTGCCTTTAAGGGTCAAACCAAATGCCTCGTACTGGGTGAACCAGTCCTCAATTTGTTCGGCTCTCAGCACTTGTTTGTACTCGGCCACATGATCATAAGGATCCCCTGTCCCATCGAAATAGTTCTTCATTGCCTTGATCACGTGACTGGGTTTAAGGGTTCTTGGGTACTCCCGGGGTCTAAGCAATGGAAAATCCTGTTCCTCTCTTTGTTGCCTATGTGCTTGATGTCTCTCTCTTTCAGGTCTTTCATTTTCAAATCCTGACCTATTCCTGCCCACGGTGTGTGCAAAACTTACCTCAGGTCTCTCTCTAGTTCTTTCTCTCTGGGCTTCATGAGCCTGGGATGATCCTACACCTTGGAGGCCATGGGAAACATTGGATCTTGGTGGGGGGAAAATCATGTCATTCTTCCATGTATATGCATGTCTATCATGTTCCGTTACCAAGAAAATTTTCTGTGATGTGTTATCCAGGTAGACAACTTTGCCTGGTATCTCAGGATCTTTGAATTCATAGATGATAACTATGCCCAATTGGCTAGGTTGATCTGGCTTGAACCTCCAAAAGGCTTCCTCTGTTTCTCTATTCAAAAATAGTTCTATGCTTTTGTTGTCTTGAGGGATCCAGTCCGGAGTGATCACTCGGGTCAAAACTGACTTACCTCTAGGAGTCTGGGGTCCTTGTCCTACGTTTCCTTGTTCTAGGTCTCCTATCTCATTCTCATGAATGATATTTCCAAACTCATCGGTCCTATCTGGTTGGTTGGTAACCACATACATGGTTCCTTCCTTATCAATGTATGAACCCTCTTCGAACTTGACCACCGGGTGTTCAAGTCCAAAGGATTGGTCTGGATTTTTGAGTTGGACCACTGATCGCCTCAGACCATCCTCATAGATGCGAGCACCTAATTGGTTGGTCCGAATATACTCCAACTGTGTCTTATAGGGCCCTTCTGGTGTTTGTAGATGGGCAGTCCCTGAGCCACCTACAGGTTTTCCCATACTAAAAGACATTTCTGAATCACTTGTGTCTGAACTTAGTAAAAGATGACCACTTAGTTGTTGTGCCCAAGACTTGGATGTATGGTTGACACTAGCCTCAGAAGATCTAATGCTTTGTTTATCCTTGCCTAAGTGTCTACCAGATCTCAGGTTCATAAGCTTTAGTCAAGAGTCCAAATTTTCCCTTTGGTATGGTTCAAAATTCTTTGGAGTCCCCTTGGTTTCCTAGTCCCACTTGAGGCCCAACTTCAAATTAGTCTATCTGAAAATCAACGCATTATTCTTATAAAAAACAGTTGAGGTCGTGTAGGATTTGAAACGAGCTTTCCAATGAACTATAGAGCTCAAAAAATGGACTTTGGATGAAAAAGTTATGCCAATTCAGGCTCCTAGGGGTCAAAACAGGCAAACAGGACCTTTGGAGAAAATTGCGATTTTGTGAACTTTCAGAAAATCGCGATGTTGAGGCTCAGAAAATCGCGATGTTGAGAACTCAGAAAATCGCGATGTTGAGGCTCAGAAAATCGCGATGTTGAGAACTCAGAAAATCGCGATGTTGAGGCTCAGAAAATCGCGATGTTGAGGCTCAGAAAATCGCGATGTTGATCACAAAATCGTGTTTCTGAAAATCGCGATGTTGATCACAAAATCGTGTTTTTGAAAATCGCGTTTTTTGCATGAAAATCGCGATTTTGTGCACAGAATCGTGTTTTAGAGAATCGCGTTTTTTGCATGAAGATCGCGATTTTGTGCACAGAATCGTGTTTTAGAGAATCGCGTTTTTTGCATGAAAATCGCGATTTTGTGCACAGAATCGTGTTTTACAGAATCGTGTTTTTTTGCATGAAAATCGCGATTTTGTGCACAGAATCGTGTTTTAGAGAATCGTGTTTTTTTGCATGAAAATCGCGATTTTGTGCACAGAATCGTGTTTTAGAGAATCGCGTTTTTTGCATGAAAATCGCGATTTTGTGCACAGAATCGTGTTTTACAGAATCGTGTTTTTTTGCATGAAAATCGCGATTTTGTGCACAGAATCGTGTTTTACAGAATCGTGTTTTTTTGCATGAAAATCGCGATTTTGTCCCAGAGAATCGTGTTTTTCCACAGAATCGTGTTTTTCTCAAAATCGTATTTTTAGCTGAAAATCGTGTTTTCTCAGAATCGCGATTTTGAGCAGAAAGTCGTGTTTTTCACAAAATCGTGTTTTTTGGCTGAAAATCGTGATTTGTGAGAATCGCGATTTTGAGCACAATCACAGAATCGCGATTCTGAGAATGACCACAGAATCGTGATTTTTTTTTCAACCAACTTTTAGGCGGGAAAACTGAAAATCGTGATTTTTCAAAAAATTTTGAATTTTCACAGAATCGCGATTTTCATCACAGAATCGCGTTTTTTGGCGGGAAATTCAAATTTCTGAGCGCCGGCTATGGCGAGCTCCGTATGAGCAGAAAATCATGAAAAAAACACAGCGCTTGCTCTCCCTTGCTTCTCCTAACTCCTTCCCACACAATAATGCATGAAAAATGGTATGAAGATGGTGAAAATGCACTAAAAAACAAAATTTTCTATGAAGAAGAAGATGGAAGAAGGTGGAGATGATGATGATGATGAAGAAGAAGAGGAAAAAACAGAAACTGAACTGAAAATGATGATTTTTTTACCTTCCAACGTCGCAAATCTACGATCTTACCGTCACACGCTCGTCCTCGAAGCTCTCTCCCCGGCAACGGCGCCAAAATTTGGTGTAGCTCAAGCGTAAGCACCACCTCCTTTACTTGTCAATCCGCGGAGACGTGAGGACCGGTATGAAGACCACGAGCAAGTGAAGGCACAAGTGCGTGAGTGAAAGCACACAAACATGCACACACATACACACACACGCGCACAAAGTAAGATCAAAGAGAGGAACAATGGAAAGCTTAGATTGCAAAAGAGTTCTCTTACAAAAGTTCTATTCTCTCCCAAGCTAACCTCAAAAATGAGCTCTCTAGCTCTTTTTATAGTTTTTTGACTAGTTTTGGCCCTGTCCAGACCTAGTGTCCGGCCTAGTTAAAAATTAGGTTCCAGGGCTTATTTGAGGGCTCAAACGAAGTCTAAAAATTATGAAAATTGGTACGATGGTACTTCTAATACTCCTCAAGCTCGAGGACTCCTCGGCTTGAACAAAATGGAGTTACTAAAAATAGATAATGGTATTTACAATGGTTTTTAGTGATGAAAATCACTATTTTTGTAGGGGATTCTTCTGAAAATTTGACATACACTTCTTGGAGCTCCCTACTTGCTCCCTTTCCTTGTGTGTCCACCTTTTGATGTGCTTCCGTGCTTTGTCCTTGACTTTGAGCTTCACCTTGACTTTGAGCTTCAACAGATGTACATACATTGGAGATGACCTAAGTAAAGAAGAGGAAGCAGAGTTGGTAACCTTGTTAAGGGAATATAGGGACGTGTTTGCATGGCACTATAGAGACTTGAAGGGAGTAGATCCGAAGGATTGTTCTCATACGATCCCCATGATAGCAGATGCCAAGCCCACCAAATAGAAGCCCTACACATATAATGACACCTATGCAGCCAAAATAAAAGAAGAAATTGACAGATTGATTGACGCCGGATTCATCTATGAAATTGAGCATACTGAATGGGTGTCCCCGGTTGTAGTGGTGCCCAAGAAGAAAGTTACGTGTGTGTATTCACCTTAAAAAAGTTAATTCCGCTACGATTAGAGATAGCTATCCACTTCCAATCACTGATCATTTATTGGAGCGTGTTGCAGGCAAGGAAGCTTATAGCTTCCTTGATGGATTTTTAGGTTACAACCAAGTAGCCATTGCCATAGAAGATCAACACAAAACGGACTTTGCCACAGAGTGGGGAGTCTTTGCATTTTGTGTGATGCCATTTGGGCTGACTAATGCACCTGCAACCTTCCAAAGGCTCATGTGTCATGTCTTCAAAGAGTTCTTGCGAAAAAGCTTAGAAGTATATTAGGACGATTTATGTGCTCATTCCCAAGAAAGGAGATGTCACATTCCTGAGCTCAGACAAATCTTCAACAAGTGTAGACAATACCAAGTGTGTCTGAACCCAGAAAAGTGTGTGTTCATGGTACATCAAGGTAAAATCTTAGGTCATATTGTTTCCAAGAACGGAATATCAACAGATGAGGATAAAGTAAAAGCCATAGCGGAGTTGCCGAGGCCAAGGAATGTTAAAGAGGTACAAGCCTTGATGGGCCATTGTGGATATTACCATAGGTTTATTCACATGTATGCAATTATAGCTAAGCCTCTTTATGCCTTGTTGACAAAATTTGAGTGAAACGACGAATGCGAGAAGTCCTTCAATGAGCTGAAGAGACGCTTGTGCACGACACCAATACTGACCACTCCTGATTGGAATAAGCCATTGCATGTACATGTGGATGCATCCAATTATGCAATAGGATGTGTGTTGTCACAACCCACTAGTGAAGGAAACGTAGATTTGCCTATAGCATATGCTAGGAGGCAATTGAACACTGCTAAACAAAACTATACAACAACCGAAAGAGAAGGTTTAGGCATGGTATATGCTGTCAAGAAGTTTAGACACTATCTATTGGCCAACAAGTTCAAATTTTTTACTGATCATCAAGCTTTATTATACTTGGTTAATAAACCTTGCAATACAGGCCGCTTAGTAAGATGGTTCCTCTTACTAATGGAATATGAATTTGAAGTGGTTGTTACGCAAGGTAAGACCCACCTCAGAGCGGATCACCTTTCTCACATCACCTTAGGAGAGCCACCGCAAGGAGTGTCTGATGAATTGCCCGACGCTTATCTGTTCAATTTAGAAGTTGTTCCTAAATGGGCAAATAAGTTAGTGCATGTCCTAACCTTCGGACCCGCAAATAAGACTGTGAAAACAAATAAAGAGGAAATTGTAAAATCCCAAAAATATCAAATATTGGCACGAAGCATGTACAAACAAGATATAGAAGGTGTATTAGCTTGTTGTGTCGAGGACGATGAACATAGTAGTTGGTTGCAACAAGCCCATGAAGGATTTCTAGGGAATCACTATTCTAAACAACAGACATTGCAAAATCTAAAGCGTCTAGGAGTGTATTGGCCTAGTATGGACAAAGAAATTCATGAGTGGATTAAGAATTGTCCAATGTGCAAAGAGAGACCCCCTGTGGATCATGCGACTCTTTATCATGTATCATTAATTCCAAATTGGAGTGATGCATTGGTAGCATTCATGAGATCAGGAACATTACCCAAGCAGGCTAGTCTATCAAGGAAATGAAGCATGGAGCAAGAAGCTAAAGACTATGCCTTAATAGGTGATAAACTATACCGAAGATGCAAAGATGGCTATTTAAGATTGTGCGTTCATGAATCAGATTATTTGAAAATCTTAGAAACTGCCCATAGCAGTGTTGCAGGTGGACATTTTGGTCCTGACCGTGTAATTAAGACTATTCTATTCTCAGGACTTTGGTGGCCCACTCTTCATATGGATGCACATACCTATGTGAAGAAATGTGACACATGCCAACATGCCCAGTACCCAATAAGAAAAGATGAGATGCCCTTGAGGCCAATGATGGGAGGACGCACATTCTCAAAGTGGGGCATAGACTTTGTAGGTCCTATCAACCCCCCAGCTAGAAACTCACATGCAGAGTACATTATTGTAGCCATAGATTATCTCACAAAGTGGGTAGAGGCAAAAGCCACAATGAAGAATGATCCTCAAACAAGGGCAAGGTTCTTATTTGAGAATGTGTCACGAGATATGGACTACCCATAGAGTTAGTGAGTGATAGAGGCACACACTTCTTGAATGAAGTCATTGAAAATCTTCTCCACGAATCCTTGGTGATACATAAGAAGTCTGCCCCCTATCATCCATAAGCTAACGGACAAGCTGAGAGCACAAACAAGATCCTATGTAATGTATTGATGAAACTCATAAATAATAAGCGCTCTGATTGGGATAAATAGCTTCATCATGCTGTTTGGGCCTACCGATTTGCCTATAGAAGGGTACTCAATGCCACCCCATTTCAGATGGTCTTTGGACAAAATGTTGTGCTATCATTGGACTTCCTAATCCCAACTTTAACCATAGCACAAGCGCATGAGTGGAATGGACACGAGTTATCCTCTAGGGTCTTTGGTCTAGAACGCTTAGGTGAGACAAGGCTACGAGCAGCGGTAGGCATCTATGCTGCAAAGAAACGGCAAAAGGCATACTTTGATGCACATATCAAAGATAAAGGATTGAAAGAGGGAGACCTAGTGTTGGTTTACACACTAAAACAACATGCCCGCAAATTGGAAAAAAGAGGATATGGACCCATGATCATTAACAAAATTTGCACTAGTGGTGCAGTTCAATTGGCCACACTAGAAGGTGATATCCTACCAAACTATATCAGTGGATGCCGCATCAAGTTGTATCAAGAACCTCTTACTAAGGATATGCTAAAGAGACTCGACACTGCTAAGAAGCAAAAAGAAGAAGAGTTCAAGGTTAGAGAAGAAGCACAGGTAGAGGCTCGAGAATGCATTAGGGGAAATAAGTTAAGATGCCTAGGCCTAGATGCCAATCTTGCGGTCCCAAGATACCACATGGCCATGTGTCACACATCAAGTGCAATTGTTTCTCGAATAAATGATCGACGACCCTTTGTGCACATTGCGATAGGACAAGGGAAGAATGCAAGGACTGTGAGAGCATTGATTGACTCAGATGCAACAACTAGTGCAGCTAGACTTTCATACTGCCAAGATCTACAATTGAACATCAATTCCATTGAAGCCTATCTCATAGGATTGGGAGGTGTGGAAACCCCTTGTTTGGGTGAGGTAGAGCTTCCCATATATCTTCAAGGTGTTCCAATCAGAGTCAAAATGCTAGTGTGTGAAGATGAGGACCTTACAGAACTAGTTGTCTTGGGTCAAGACTGGATCTATGACCATGCCGTCAACTTAAACCTTAAAAGAAAACTTCTTCAAGTTTGGGTACATGAACAATGCATCAAATTAGAATTAGAGAATTGCATGAGCACAAATCCAAGTGGCACACATTCTCTTAGTGCCTCGCGACTAATCTGAGCAAAGAAGATGTTGTATGTGTCAAGAAAGATGTGATCCAGATGGACTCAATCATGAAAGGGCGGTCTCCAAGGAGAGAGGACCCCCTTCTTTTTTAAAGACTACTGTAGCCGGAACAATTCAACCAAAGAGGCAAGTAAAACAATACAAGCACACGGATACATCAAATAGACAAACCAAGTGCAAAAAGAACGAAGCTCAGGGCAGGAAGCCGATTTGGGTACGAAAAGGAGAGCAACCACTAGATTTTCCACCACCACTTCTATTGAGGCAAGCCTACCATGCCAAAAGAAGAACCCAGAAACGAGGAAAAGATCAATCCCAAGGTTTCCGACAAATTTGGGTACCAAAGCAATCGATGAAGGCCAACCATAATAACATACAAATTTGGGTGCCAAAGAAATTAGCTGCAGCTCAACAAGGGTGAGTGCAAATGTGGATACCCAAGGCACTCTTACATGCACAAAACAATATGATCTCCTTCACGAGAAAAATCTCAGCAAAGAAACCATGGAGAAGCCAGAGTCGATACCAAGGGCAGAAACCAAAAGAAGATAAATTCATCTCCTTGCCGGTAATAAAAAGACAACCATCAAGGATATGGGTTTGGAAGCCAAAAGCACCAGTAGCACCCCCAAAACCAAAGAACTCACCACGAGGGCTACAAAATTTAACCACCCAATTAAACACGAAGAAGTCAAAAGTAACCTATACACAGCCACACACAGTTTTAAGATGGATCCCTATAAGGAGGAAAGATCAGGGGTCATTCGAGGATCCCATGGATGCCTCCAAAAAAGTCTACATCAGCATTTGCCACGAATATTGAAAGCCTTAATGTGCAAGAGCCATGTGCCTTTGGCATAACCGTGTCTTTTGCACCATTTAGGTCATGCATTTCCAAAGTATGCATTAATATAGGGCCTCCTTACATGGCTGTACATAGACACAATTGAGAATCCCAAGCACTTGATACACATCTAACATATGTAAAATATTTCATTGATGATAAAACCTTTCTTCTTGTTTTATTCCATTGTTTCAAATAAAAAGAAAGAAAGAAAAAAAACAAAAGAAAAGAAAAGAAAAAGAAACAAAGAGAGTGACAGGAAGGAGTGCATGCTTGAACGATCTCTGATGTGAACCATCAACAAGGACATCCATCAACAGGAGAGAAAAGCCAGTGGTCAATTATCACGACGGGCATACAACATGAAGAGTGCCGATCGATGGAACTTTCACCATGGTAAGAATTATATGCTTCAACAACAACATAACCATAGTTGATTAGGAAACCTCTTCGTCAGCATACCCTTGAGCACCTAGCTCAAGACCCAACTTCCTGCACCATAACTTTACCAATGCATTTCCCAATTATGCATGCATAGGGCTATATTACAAGGCCATGCACAAGGCACATATCTTGTCCAATCCATGCACTAATGCATTGACCCATCTTCCATTATGGATTACAAGTACTTGACATGAAACCGAGGAAAGCCATCTTTGGAAGAAGAAGAGGACATCAAGGGGACAACAACAAGAGCAAGGAAGCAATCCACCACGTGAGTTACTCATACCCAACATTGAAAACCTATTTCAAGTAGCTCACAATTTTTGAAAGCTCACAACGACACCATTAAGCGGGAATACAAGGAAGATGTACATACAAAGGTAGCAGTGACAAAATGAGGAACCAGATAACTGAACATGCTGCTATTGGAAGATGCACCGCCCTTGTGGATACATGATGGACACTATCTCTCCAAGCACTACAGGGAACGACCACTACAACAAGGGTCTGTCGGGGAGGACAGACTCTAGAGGGGGGGGAGTGTTGACAGTCAAGGTCACACACAAGCATGGAAGCACATCAATGAAGAGGAAACACAAGAAGAAGGAGCATGTAGGGAGCTCCAAGAAGCACATGTCAAATTTTCAGAAGAAATCCCTATAAAAATAGTGATTTTTATCACTAAAAACCATTGTAAATACCATTTTCCATTTTTGTAACTCCATTGTGTTCAAGCCAAGGAGTCTTTGAGCTTGAGGAGTATTAGAAGTATCATCCTACCAGGTTTCATAATTTTTAGACTTCGTTTGAGCTCCCAAATAAGCCTTGGAACCTATTTTTTAACTAGGGCGGACACTAGGTTTGGACAGGGCCAAAACTACTCAAAAAACTATAAAAAGGGCTGGAGAGCTCATTTTTAGGGGTTAGCTTGTTGTAGATTTCAGCTTTGTAATAGAGTTCCTTTGTAATCGAAGTCCTTCCATTGTTCCACTCTTTGCTCTTATATTGTGCACGTGTGTGTGTATGTGTAAGCATGCTTGTGTGCTTTCACTCATGCACTTGTGCCATCACTTGCTATCGGTCCTCACGTCTCCACGGATTGACATTTATGAGGTGAAGCTCCTCACGTTGGTACTCACCATTGTGCTAGAGTGACACCAGCTGCAATAATGTGTCAATATATCTCGTTTGACACAAAGCCATTCCACCATCAACATGCATAACTTGAATGCCCAAATAATGACGCAAATGCCCCAAATCAGACATCTCAAATGAGGCATGCAAATCAGCCTTAAAATAAGCAATATGCTTCTCAATAGGACCAGTGAGCAACATGTCCTCAACGTAGACAACAATGATCAGAAGTACATCATTAGCACGCTTAACATATAAGGTTCTTTCAATTGGACTGTTCTCAAAACGATGTGCAATCAGATAGGAATATGTCTTCTCATACCAAACAGGTGGTGTTTGCTTTAAACCATATAATGCCTTCTTTAACCTTCACACCTGGTTTTCATGCCCTTTCTGCACAAAGCCACAGGACTGAAAAACATACACTTCTTCATGCAAGTCACCATTCAGAAATGTTGTTTTAATGTCCAACTGATGTACATTCCAACCATGATGAGCTACAAGTGCACAGATGCTCCGAACAATAGTCATGCGGCATGTAGGTGCAAAGGTCTCATCAAAATCAATGCACTTTCCTGTGCATAACCCTTTGCAACAAGCCTAACCTTATACCTATCAACTGTACCATCCGGTTTACGCTTAAGCTTGTATACCCACTTAGTGCCAATGGCCTTCTTGCTTGGAGGTAATTCACATAAAGACCAGGTACCATTCTTCATTATAGCCTCATATTCAAATTACATAATAGCCATCCAATTTTGTGAATTTTGTGCTTCATCAAACGAAATAGGCTCATTCTCATCATAGAGATTAGATGCAGCCATAGCATAGCAATCTGATGCAAAAGAGGCACGATGAGAGCCTGAACGAGTATGATATGACATAGGTTCATCTAATTTGCTGTCACGCAAAGTCTGCACCATCCATTTTGGCATAGTTTTTGCTTGCTCAATATCAGCTCTCTCATCAAGTAGTGCATCATGTAAATCTGCATCAGAAATGGAATGATCTGCATTATCACATGAAACCTGCAAAGGCTGAGAGGTTGCCTCATTGGGACCAACACTAGACTGTCTGCCTGTAAAAGAGGCATCAAAGTATCATACATATCCTTGCAGCTAACAGATGTCTCCTTAGTACATGAAATCAATGGCTGAATAACAAATTCCACAAAAACAACATCACGGCTAACCAAAATGCATTTAGTCTATTGACGATACAGGCAATAGCCTTTACTTTCAGAACTGTACCCAACAAAAAAACATTTTTACTACTTTATCATCCAATTTTGTGTGATGTTCAGGAGCTAATGCATATGCCAAACAACCAAAAACACGCAGATGAGCAATAGATGGCTTGTAATCATGCCAAGCCTCATATGGAATGATAGACTGCAGTGCTTTAGTGGGACACCTATTTAGTACATCTGTTGCACACATGACACCCTCAAGCTAGAAACTATGTGGTAAAGCCTAACTCTTGACCATACACCTTGCCATCTCCATGAGTGACCTCTTCTTTCATTCAACAACTCCATTCTGTTGAGGTGTATACGACACTGTACACTAGTGTTTTATCCCACGTTCAACCATAAATGCATTAAAATCAGAAGACATGTATTCCCCCCCTCGATCAGAATGGAGAGTGCCCATTTTACATGTTTACATATTTTTAGCCAAAACCAAAAACTGTTTAAAGCACATGAACACTTTGGACTTTTCCTTCAATGGATATACCCATGCATGCCTGGAAAAATCATCAATGAAAGTCATAAAGTAAAGATAATCTCCAAAAGAAGGTGTCTCAATAGGACCACAGACATCACTATGTATAAGCTGCAATTTTTAAGTAGCCCGAACTGAACCATCTTTTGGAAAGGACGAACGCTGCATTTTGCCCAAAATGCAGCCTTCACAAACATGTTTTCTAGGTGCCTCAAGATTGGGCAAAGAAGACACCATTTCAAATTTCTGTAGGCATAATAAACTAGCAAAATTCAGATGACCAAAGCATGCATGCCAAAGCTTTGCTTCTGACATAGCCTGAGAATCATTTACTGCACATGCCAAATCATTCATAGATCTTTCATAGTCTATGAGCTTATACAACCCATGACATAAAATGCCAAAAGCAATAATCACGTCGCCATTTGAAAAATCATGAACTGTACACCTGTCATCAACAAATTTCACAACCAAGCCAATCTTCGCTAATGCAGAAACTGATAATAGGTTCTCCTTGATCCCTGACACAAATAAAGCATATGACAAAGTGAAAGAACTACCATCAGCAGTAGTCAAAATGATCTTACCAACTCCCATAACAGGATAAAAGGAGTTGTTGGCGCATGAAATAGTATTCCCTGTAGGGGTACGCTCGAGTGAAGAGAAGAAACTATTCTACGAGGTAATATGTTTGGTTACCCCACTATCAAAATACCAAACATCTGAGTCTACTGTAGACATGCACTCCAAACTCAGTATTGGCATGAGGATTTGCTGAAATCCAATGAATGCCTGGAGGTTTCTAATATTATCAGAGCTATCTATGCCATCTGTTCAGCTCCCTTCATTTTGTGATCATGACCATCAACACGTGTATCTGGATGCATTGGATGAAAGAACTGTGAAGAATGGCTTGCGAGAAGTGAAAGGAAGCTTGAGAAGAGTTCTTGTTGTTTTTTCTTTGAGTCCTTTCACCTCTCTTCACATATTTTGATAGTGTTCCTAGGATTCGCACAGCGATGAACTTTAATTTAAATATCATTAAAATGTTTGATCTTATATGAATCAATGAGCTAGTTGGTACAGTTTGATCGATGAGTATATTAACTCTCCACTAGCAATAAATATGCATCACGGATAGAAAACATTGCATGTCACTTTTCTACTATTGCTATGGATGGAAAATTTGGTGCATGTAGAGATTATGGTGCACTAAAGCATCTTGACAAGAAATGGATGATCTGTGAGGAGAAATCTACCTGTAAAATTTGAATTGCAAGTAGAGAAGAAGGACACAAACAGAAAGGGGAAGGACAAAAGAAATAGGACATGAGAGAGTCTTCTAGATCTTTATGATCAAATCTGTTGGTGGTGGAAGATCCATACAAAGAGAAAGAACATCGATTCTCCTCTCTGCTTACTCAAATTGGAGTTTTCGGGCTCAAGCACTGTCTGCTGCCCTTATCACTCATCGTAAGGGAATCAAAATTTCTGGGAGGTGCTCTGGAGAAGAACGTTATGCGAGGGAGAGAGAACCAGGACAATCGATGAAGTTTCTATCATCAAAGGAAAGAAGGTGTCTAGAAGGAATGAGAATAAACAAAAGCTACAGCTTGATGGCCTCCCTCGCAAAGTGATGAATTGTGGAGTTTGCGAAGCTGTTTGACTTGCAAGAGTTTAGGAAAGATCCATTTCCAGATTGTTGCTATCGTCAAGAGACAACCAGCACGAAGGTGAAAAGCAGGGGATAGCACAAAGGTGAAAAGCAGGGGATAGCTGTACAACTGCATATGTAAAGAAACTCGATTTGCACGAGGGCAGGATATTCACTTGTAGTTCAAAAGGTTGATTTCAACAGTACTCTTCTTGATAAAATTCAGGTATCTGCAGTATTTCGTTGGTCCTCCGTAGCACTCTGTAGGTTCTCTTTTCTTCTTGCTATCCTTCACCATAGGACAGCACAAATTTCTTAATCTTTGTCGAAAATTTCGAGCCATGCTCCTGCTCTTATTATCTTTTATATCTCGCGTTTACTACAGATTACTTCTAAAATTCATTCGGAGGTTAACCTTTGATGCTCACCAAGTAGCTAAATAAATTGGATATCTTGATGGTTGATCTACCTAAATTCATGCTACGTTGGGTAGCTTTAACAACTTTCAACGCCTGATTTATTAAAGTGAGCAAAAAATCTGGATTAGAGGAATTCAGGAGAATGAGCTACGTTTGGCTTTTTTTCGATGTTGTTGTTTTGAACGTGTATTTGTCTTTGGGAATTTAAAACATATTTAGATTTAGGCAGTTGAACATGCTATCCAATTGATTAGCGCTAATGGACTGTATTTGCAAAGATGAACAAATTGAGTCTCTTTGTTCCATAGCAGAGATATTGCAATTTCAAAGCCATACTAAGTAATGTTTTAATTGGGCCTATTAGTGTTTCAAACCAGCTAATACTGGAAGTTTAAGTTACATAAGCGTGTTCTGATAAGTCAACACTTTTTGAAGCCAAGCACATGTGTTTATAAGAATAGGCGCTCTCACTAAGATTCATTAATCAGTCTTCAAATCTCATTTAAGCATTAAAGAAAACAAAATTCGAAAGGAAACTTGCTACGAAGTGAAACCAGGCTAGATGATTGTGATGATGCCATATTAACTACGGGTTTAGTTGTCCATGAAGGCCGAGTGTTACCAATGAGTGGGTGAGTGAAGGAGGGCTGGTGAGAAAGTGAGTGAGTGAGTGGGTATGAGAGAGAGAGAGAGAGTGAAAGAGAGGAGGAGCATGAGAGATAGATAGAGAGAAAGAGAAAGAGAAAGAAAGTAAGTTTGAGTGTGTGTGGAAAAGGTGTGATAGTGCGTGCATGTAGGAGTCCATGTGTGTGCGAGTGAATTCATAGTTGGAGTGTTTGTGTGAATGCATGTGTGAGGTTGGGTGGTTGACTCGGGGGGTGTAATTGTGAATGTGAGTAGGAGAGTAGAAGTGGGGGCTTGGGAGTTTGAGTGAAAGAAAAGACAAAGGAGAAGTGAGTACTCGGGAGGATTTGGGAGTGAAAGAAGGTGTGTGTGTAAAGGAGAAAGGAAGCGGAGTAAGAACCTATGCACGGAGGGTGTAGGGGAAAGTGCAAGTGTGTACGAGTGTGTGTGAAACGATATGTGTGAAAAAGGGAAAGTGAGGGCGTGTGTGTATGTGAGCATAAGTGTATGTGAGTAAGAGAGAGTGATAGGGAAGGAAGAGAAATAGGAGAAATAGGGAAGTGCACGAAAGATGAAATGAGCTCAAGTATGGAGTTTGCAACGTTGGAAAAATTCAACCAAAGCTTAAGAAAGTGGGCCAAAAGTTTATCCAAGATCTTAGCGAAAATTAGATTAAAGAATCGAATCATACCTAGGATAATTTTGGGGTGGGAATCATACGCCTAAGTGCAATCCCAAAAAGAAAACGACTTGGTCTACTGGATCGAAAAGCGATTGCATTTGCGCATGTTTTCGAGTCTAGGGTGAGAAAAGTGTGCCCAATTACAAAAATCTAAACAACTGTAATTGCGAACAAACATCTCTCTGAAACTTCATATAAGCCCATTAGATAGGAAATACAAAATGACCCAAAATGCATGCCCCTTATTTCCTCTATTTTTCACTATTTAGAGATCCTCTTATGGCTAAGAATTCCCAAGCATCCTTGGCATCATCCTATGGAGACCAAGAGCACAAATACATGTCAAGTCCCAAATGAGAACCTAAAGTGATGCACACATGATAACTATCTTTAGATAGTGTCTGCAAGCTCTTGAAAGTAAATCCCACACAAGCATGTCAAGGTCTAGTCTTTTATACACACATAATGAAGTGATTCGATGGTGATCCACCATGGTGCGCTCTCCTTCTCGAGAGTTCCATGGTGATATCTTTGGAGTAGAAAATCGAGCTCTTAAGGCGATACACAATACTCCACACGGAGGCTGCGCAATACGCAGAAAAACACAATACACCGAGAGCAAGAAGACATACTTCTTAGGTCTTACAAATGTGGTCGAGGTTACACTATGTGACTAATCATGCCACTATATGCTTTATTAAAGAACATATACAAAGAAGTGTTCACTAGCCATTTAGCCTTTCACTTGGACACTAACGGTACCAATCTCCCACGAAAGGCCAATCTGGCCAAAGTAACTATGGGAGAAAGATAAATAATGATAAAGAATACCTGAGTGTAAGTATACAAACTATACCTCCCACCTAATGGGCATGTTACATAGTATACAAGTGATTGTGTAAGATCATAAATCAAATAACCCCCATTAAGTGACAAGTGTCCAAAGCTATCATGTGGTAGAGCTTTAGTCAAAGCAACTGTAACATTATCTCAATTGTGAACCTTCTCAAGAATAATGTGCTCAGTGGCTAAGAAATCTCTAATGAAGTGATACCTCACCTCAATGTGCTTAGTCTTTGCATGATAGACCAGATTCTTAGCCAAAGCAATGGCACTATAACTATCACTGAGCAAACGAGGTACATGCTAAGGTAAACCCATATCACAAGCAAGACAAGAAAGCCACAATGCTTCCTTACATGCCTCACTTGCTGGAACATACTCTGCTTCTGTGGTGGAAACAACTGTACATTCTTGAAGATGAGATCTCCAAGAGATAGCACTGCTAGCAAAATGAAAAATGTACCCTGATATAGACTTATGATTGTCTACACAACCAGCATAGTCAGAATCTGTGTAACCAATAATGGATGCTTTCCCTCTACCTAAGCATAGAAACGTCCTTAATGCCACTTAGATATCTCAAAATCATCTTGACTGCTTCCCAATGGTACTTGCCAAGATTAAACATATATCTTCTCACAACTCCCAGTGCAAATGCAATGTTTGGTCTCATAGCTACCATAGCATACTTGAGACTACCAACAATAGACTGATAGGGAATTTTGGTCATGAATTCCTTTTGCTCATCTAATTTGGGGCAATCATCCTTGCTCAACTTCACATATGTGGGTAAAGGTGTACTGAATGCCTTTCCACCCTACATATTGAACTTGTGAAGTAATTTGGATATGTACTCACTTTGAGACAAGTATATGCATCTTTTAATCCTATCACAAGTAATGCGCATGTGTAGCTCAAGCGTAAGCACCACCTCCTTTACTTGTCAATCTGCGGAGACATGAGGACCGGTATGAAGACCATGAGCAAGTGAAGGCACAAGTGCGTGAGTGAAAGCACACAAGCATGCACACACATACACACACACGCGCACAAGGTAAGATCAAAGAGAGGAACAATGGAAGGACTTTGATTACAAAGAAATCTATTACAAAACTGAAATCTACAAGAAGCTAACCTCAAAAATGAGCTCTCTAGCTCTTTTTATAGGTTTTTCACTAGTTTTGGCCCTGTCCAGACCTAGTGTCCGGCCTAGTTAAAAATTAGGTTCCAGCGCTTATTTGAGGGCCCAAACGAAGTCTAAAAATTATGAAAATTGGTACGATGGTACTTCTAATGCTCCTCAAGGTCAAGGACTCCTTGGCTTGCACAAAATGGAGCTATAAAAATAGAAAATGGTATTTACAATGGTTTTAGTGATGGAAATCACTATTTTTGTAGGGGATTCTTCTGAAAAGTTGACATGTACTTCTTGGAGCTCCCTACTTGCTCCTTCTTCTTGTGTGTGTCCACCTTTCTGATGTGCTTCCATGCTTGTGCTTGACCTTGAGTTCCAACACTCCCCCCCTCTCGAGTCTGTCGTCCCTGACAGACCCTTGTTCTAGTGGTTGTTCCATGTAGTGCTTTGAGAGGTAGTATCCATTTTGTATGAACAAGAGCCGTCTATCTTCCAAATTTGGCAGTGTTGGTTATCCGGTTCTTCCTTTATCACTGCAAGCCTTTGCAAGTCGTAGTCCCTTGGTAAGTGCTTCTTTCGTGGATTCTCGCATGAATGCGTCGTTGTGAGCTTCCAAAGATTGTGAGTTGCTCAAAAGAGGTTATCAAGATTGTGTTGGAGCAACTGCTAGCTTCGAATTGCTTCCTAGGTATTGATGTTGCCCCCAGGATGTCCTCTAGCGCTTCTAAAGATGATGTTCAGAGTAGTCATGCCAAGTACTCATAACCCATAGTGAATGATGGGTAAGTGTGTTAGTGCATGGGTTGAAAAAAGTATGTGCCTTGTGCACGGCCTTGTAATGTAGCCCTATGCATGCATACTAGGGAAATGCATTAGAAAACATGGTGCAAGAAAGTAGGTCTTCAGCGGATTGCTCAAGGGTATGCTGATGAAGAGGTTTCCTAATCTAGCAGTGTTATCGTGATACCCAAGTAGAGGATTCTTACCATGAAAGGTTGATCGACAGTCTGCTCTTCATGTTGTACACCCAGAATTGTGATGGACCATCAACTTGTCTTTCATTGTCGATGAGTGTCCATGTTGATGGATCACTGATGAAACTCTTTGAGTGTCGCGCCCTATCCCCTTTCTTCAAAGCAACATTTGCCAAATATTGAGAATTGAATTTCTTTATATGCCTTGGCAAACATCATTGGGTAACTACATCAAGCTGAGTTTCACATATTCTCTTTAGCTCACCATACGCAAGAGTCTTCTCCTCCAGAACTACCCTTTGCAGATATCTCCTTGGATGCTCTCGTACATGAAGTAGTTAAGCATCACTCAAGTTGCGGACCTTCAAGCTCTTCATTCCTACCATGGTAAGAGAAAATCATAGTTGTAGATGCCATGTTCATGCCAAATGCTTGCCATCTACCAGATAAGGCAGCAATAATATCATCTGCTAGCCGAGACACACTTCTATCCAAATTGCTAAATGCCTAGTAATCAACAATTCCACCTTCAACTAAGCATGACTCATTCATGTTTCATAAGCCAAACCTGGGAACAAGCTCTCTCCCGCTTTTCTTCTTTTTTTTTTTTTTGGAGGAACAATGTCACAAAACAAGAAGGCAAAGTTTAGTATCAAAAAGTGGTTTACATGTGTCAATGTGCTTTAGTGCATGGGACTCTCAGTTGTGTCTATGCACGGCCATGTAATGTGGCCCTATCTAATGCATACTTTAGAAATGCATGACCTGAATGGTGCAAAAGACAAGGTTGTGCAAGGAGCACATGGTTGTCGCTCATCGAGGCTTTCGATGTTATTTGCAGATGCTATGGCAGCCTTTGTTAGAAGTATCCATTGGATCCCCGAATGACAATTGATACTTCCTCCTTATAGGGATCCATTTGAGATTGTACTTCACTTGTTTAGTGATCTCCTTTGGTGGCTCCATGTTTGGATGCTTTCTTGAGGCTTTGATCATGCGTGGTTGGCACTGTGGTTCTGTGGGGCCTACCGATGCTTTTGGTTTCCATACCCATATCCTTGTAGAAGAGGTTCTTTGATCTTTTTTGGAGCTCTGTGCTTGATTTTGTCCCTTACCTCGCTTTGTCTTTGTTGTGCAGGTTCTTGCCTTGAAGTCCCCCCCTGGATTCTTTCTGAGTTTCAGCTTGATTGCTTTGTGTCCTTCGATTGGAAGTGGTCTTTCTTGAAGATAAGTCATGGTAGGCCTAGACCATAGATTTTGAAGTCTAGTGTGAGGGGCCTGATTTTGTACAAGGGCTTTCTTTGGTACCCATATCATAGTGCGATTCGGTTGGGCTCTAAGTAATTTCTTGGCCACCCAAATTTTCTTGACATTACCAAGAAAATGTGATTTGTGTTTCTTGATGTAAGGGTCTTTTGGGCCTTCGATGTGAGTTTTTTGAGAAAACTCATCTTTACATTGGAAATGCAACAAGGGTTGATCTTCTATACATACATGAGGCTTATGCAAGGGATCAATGGGTTGTGTGGTTTGAGATTGATCTAGAGATTCATCGAGACATTTATCCTTATTACACATAGAATCCCTAGGTGTACAAATGGGTGATGGATTGTCATGATTCACCATCGATTTGACATTATTCTCCACATCAATGATACCTGGTATTTCTTGATCATCTCCTTCTTGATCATATGAGTGTAGATCATCCCTGCTCATGGTTTCATGAGGGGAATCCAAGTTTACAGGAAGAGAGGGTCCTTCCACATTCCCCAAACACTTTGAGTCCTCCATTTCTCCATTCTCCAAGGTTTCCTGTGATTTACTTAAGGAAGGATTAGATTCAAAAACATGAGTAGAAAGAAAAAAAATTTCATGAAAAGCACACTCTTCGAAAAGATGATTTTGCCCCCAATTATCATAAGGTGGATAGTCATTAGGACTTTCCATAGGCATATATGTAGAAGCACGGGTAATAGGTGGAGAAGACACCTCAAATTCTGGATGATTTTGTGTAATGAACCTTTGGGTGCCAATGATCAAGTCTTCATCTATACACTCCATGAAAAAGAATGTTTCCAAAAATTGCATATCGTCCACCATAACAGGTAACACAACTTGACCCATGCAATCATAATGTTCACCATCCATGAGGATAGAAGAATGAGTTGTTGGTTGAATGTTCTCTAAGATAATGAACACTAGGTCAATATGAATTAAATTCCACTCATAATTAGGATTGATATAAACACCCAACCTTCTCTGGTCATATCCTATTATGATATCCACAAAAGTATTATCATATTCTCTTGTTGCAAATAAGGATCCAACCCCCTTAGATATTTCCCCCGTTTCCTTGACTCCTTGCAGTTTTTCTCTAGATGTTTCATCCTCATGTGAGATTATTTCATGCACTTCATGTTCATCTCCCTTCTCTTTTCCCATCTTAGTCCCCTTTCTTCTCTCTTTTGCTTATTTCTTTCCCATGATGCAATTTTTCTCCCTCTTGGTATTGCAAAAAGATCCTTTGGAGCCCCCTTGATTCCCTAGTCCCACATGAGGGTCAACTTCAAATTAGTCTATCTAAAAATCAACGCATTATTCTTATAAAAAACAGTTGAGGTCATGTAGGATTCAAAATGAACTTTCCAACGAGCTATAGAGATCAAAAAATGGACTTTGGATGAAAAAGTTATGTCAATTCAGGCTTCTGGGTGTCAAAACAGGCAAACAGGACCTTTTGGAAAAAATCGCGATTTTGTGAACTTCAAGAAAATCGCAATTTTGTGAACTTCAAGAGAATCGTGATTTTGTACCTTGAGAATCGTGTTTTCACAAAATCGTGTTTTGAAAATCGCGATTTTGAGTAGAAAATCGTGTTTTGAAAATCGCAATTTTGAGCAGAAAATCGTGTTTTGAAGATCGCGATTTTGAGCAGAAAATCGTGTTTTCACAAAATCGTGTTTAAGGCTGAAAATCGTGATTTATGAAAATCGTGATTTTGAGCACAGAATCGTGTTTTTGAAAATCGCGATGTTGAGCACAAAATCGTGTTTTTTTGAAAATCACGATGTTGAGCACAAAATCGTGTTTTTTGAAAATCGTGATGTTGAGCACAAAATCGTGTTTTTTGAGAATCGGGATTTTGTCTCAGAGAATCGTGATTCATAAAATCGTGTTTTTCACAAAATCGTGGTTCTCAGAATCGTGTTTTTTTTACGTGAAAATCGCGATTTTGTCTCAGAGAATCGTGTTCTCACAGCATCGTGTTTTTGGCTGAAAATCGTGATTTGAAAAAATCACGATTTTGAGCACAACCACAGATTCGCGTTTTCAAAAAATCATGTTTTAGAGGATCGTGTTCTAGAGAATCGCGATTTTGTCCTAGAGAATCGTGTTTTTACAAAATCGTGTTTTAGAGAATCGTGTTTTTTTTTTCACAAAATCCTGGTTCTCAGAATCGTGTTTTTTGAAATGAAAATTACGATTTTGTCTCAGAGAATCGTGTTTTCGCAAAATCGTGTTTTTTACAAAATCGTGTTTTTCACAAAATCGTGTTTTTCACAAAATCGTGTTTTTCACAAAATCGTGTTTTTTGCTAAAAATCGTGATTTGTGAGAATCGCAATTTTGAGCACAATCACAGAATCACGATTCTGAGAATGACCACAGAATCGTGATTCTTTCAGCCAACTTTTAGGCGAGAAAACAGAAAATAGTGATTTTTAAAAAAAATTTGAATTTTCACAGAATCATGATTTTTATCACAAAATCGCGTTTTTTGGCGGGAACTTTGAATTTTTGAGCGGCGAGCAATGGCGAGCTCCGTATGTGCAGAAAGTCATGAAAAAACACAGCGCTTGCTCTCCCTTGCACCTCCTATCTCCCTCTCACACAATAATGCATGAAGAATGGTGTGGAAATGGTGAAAATGCACTAAAAAAACAAGAAATTTCTATGAAGAAGAAGATGGAAGAAGGTGGAGATGATGATGATGATGAAGATGAAGAGGAAAAAACAGAAAATGAACTAAAATGACAGTCTTTTTACCTTCCAACGTCGCAAATCTACGATCTTACCATCACAACGCTCGTCCTCGAAGCTCTCTCCCCGGCAACGGTGCCTAAATTTGGTGTAGCTCAAGCATAAGCACCACCTCCTTTACTTGTCAATCCGCGGAGACTTGAGGACCAGTATGAAGACCACGAGCAAGTGAAGGCACAAGTGCGTGAGTGAAAGCACACAAGCATGCACACACATACACACACACGCGCACAAGGTAAGATCAAAGAGAGGAACAATGGAAGGACTTTGATTACAAAGGAATCTATTAAAAAACTGAAATCTACAAGAAGCTAACCTCAAAAATGAGCTCTCTAGCTCTTTTTATAGGTTTTTGACTAGTTTTGGCCCTGTCCAGACCTAGTGTCCGGCCTAGTTAAAAATTAGTTTTTAGGGCTTATTTGAGGGCTCAAACGAAGTCTAAAAATTATGAAAATTGGTACGATGGTACTTCTAATTCTCCTCAAGCTTGAGGACTCCTCGGATTGTACAAAATGGAGCTACAAAAATAGAAAATGGTATTTACAATGATTTTAGTGATGGAAATCACTATTTTTGTAGGGGATTCTTCTGAAAAGTTGACATGTACTTCTTGGAGCTCCCTACTTGCTCCTTCTTCTTGTGTGTGTCCACCTTTCTGATGTGCTTCCATGCTTGTGCTTGACCTTGAGTTCCAACACTCCCTTTCCTAATCTATCATGGTTATGATGTTGCCAGAGTAAAAATACTTACCGTGGTGAAGGGTTGATTGATGTCTATCTCTTTTAGGTCTTTCATTTTCAAATCATGACCTATTCCTGCCCACGGTGTGTGCAAAACTTACCTCAGGTCTCTCTCTAGTTCTTTCTCTCTGGGCTTCATGAGCGTGGGATGATCCTACCCCTTGGAGGCCATGGGAAACATTGGATCTTGGTGGAGGAAAAATCAATTCACTCTTCCAAGTATATGCATGTCTATCATGTTCTGTTACCAAGAATATCTTCTCTGATGTGTTATCCAGGTAGACAACTTTGCCTGGTATCTCCGGATCTTTGAATTCATAGATGATGACTATGCCCAATTGGCTAGGTTGATCTGGCTTGAATCTCCAAAAGGCCTCCTCTGTTTCTCTATTCAAGAAGAGTTCTATGCTTTTGTTGTCTTGAGGGATCCAATCTAGTGTGATCACTCTGGTCAGAACTGACTTACCTCTAGGAGTCTGGGGTCCTTGTCCTACATTTCCTTGTTCTAGGTCTCCTATCTCATTCTCATGAATGACATTTCCAAACTCATCGGTCCTATCTGGTAGGTTGGTGACCACATACATGGTTCCTTCCTTATCAATGTATGAACCCTCTTTGAACTTGACCACCGGGTGTTCAAGTCCAAAGGATTGGTCTGGATTTTTGAGTTGGACCACTGATCGCCTCAGGCCATCCTTATAGATGCAAGCGCCTAATCGGTTGGTCCGAATATATTCCAACTGTGTCTTATAGGGACCTTCTGGTGTTTGTAGATGGGCAATCGCTGAGCCACCTGCAGGTTTTCCCATGCTAAAAGACATTTTTGAGTCACTTGTGTCTGAACTTAGTCCGTAAGGATGACCACTTAGTTGTTGTGCCCAAGACTTAGTTGTATGTTTGACACTGGATTGAGAAGATCTAATGCTTTGTCTATCCTTTCCTAGGTGTCTACCAGATCTCAGGTTCCTTGGCTTGAACAAAATGGAGTTATAAAAATAGATAATGGTATTTACAATGGTTTTAGTGATGGAAATCACTATTTTTGTAGGGGATTCTTCTGAAAAGTTGACATGTACTTCTTGGAGCTACCTACTTGCTCCTTCTTCTTGTGTGTGTCCACCTTTCTGATGTGCTTCCATGCTTGTGCTTGACCTTGAGTTCCAACAGCATGCCAAGAATATGTTTGACTCAACTTCTTTTTGAGAATGGACAAGTCATAAGACGACTTCCCAGTAATCAACATATCATCGACATAAAGTGTCAATCATATCAAGCTGTCATATGAGCATCTCTTTGTGTAGAGACAATGATCGTGATTGCTTCGAGAATATCCTTGAGACTTCATAAAAACATCAAACTTTTGGTACCATTGTCTAGGGGACTCTTTAAGTCCATACAAGCTCTTCTTGAGCTTACAAACTAGATTTTTTGTGCCACGAACTACATAATCCTCTGGTTGTTCCATATAGATGTCATCTGTAAGATCTCCATGCAAGAAAGTAGTCCTTTGGACTATCTCTTAGTTCGCCATTGCAATGAGTCCAAGCAACATGCATAGGGTAGTCATCTTCACCACTGGAGAGAAGATTTCCTCGAAATCAACACCATGTTGTTGCTTGAAACCCTTTGCAACAATTCATTCTTTATACTTTTGAGAAGCACTATCTCATGTGAATTTTAGTTTATATACACTCTGCATGGCAGGAACGTGCGTAGATTGATCTGAATGGACATTCTACATCCCGATGTGCAACATTTTTATGCATGGTAATCGGAGGACTAGTATCCTCAAACACCACTCTTCTCACTTCAACCTCCTTAATGGGTTGTTATGCATCTTAGAATCATTGAAAATGATATCACTAGTTTTCACCACTAACCATGTTTTAGGATCCCATAAGAGATATCTGAATTGTCCTTCTCGACCATATCCAAGAAAAATGCATTTCTTTGACTTATGGTCCAACTTTTGTCTAAGATTCTTGGGTATATGAACATATGCTTCACACCCAAAAACTCAAAGATGATCATAATATGGTGGCTTCCCTGTCCACAACTCTTGTTCCACTTTCAGACCTTTGGTAGTACTAGGTGAAAGGTTAATCACATGAATTACAGTCAATACTACTTCTTCCCAAAAGCCTTGTGAGAGGTTTGCATGATGCAACATAGAGACTAATATATCTTGAATAGTTCTATTCATCCTCTCAGTTATGCATATTTTGTACTAGGTTATAAGGAGTTGTAAACTCTCTATGAGTCCCTCTAGACTGACAAAAAGGGCTAAATTCATGTGAGGTATACCCACCCCTATTATCTGAATGTAAAGTCTTAAGCTTAGTTCCTTTTTCAGTCTCAACTGAAGCAAGCCATTTTCTAAAAGTAGGGAGGGAATATCTCATCCTTCGATTTGATAGGATATACCCAAACTTTTCTAGTAGCATCATCTATGAAAGTGACAAAATAAAGAGAACCACCTAAGGACCTAGTGGGCATAGGACCACACACATTTGTGTGAATGAGATCTAAAGGCTGAATTGAAGAGTCAATGTGCATTCTATGCATATTTCTAGTTTGCTTTCCATATTGATAATGCTCACAAAATGAAAAATTGGAGAAAGATAACACAGGTAACTAGCCAGAATGAGAAAGATTTTCCATTCCACTACACGATATATGGCCCAAACGACCATGCCAAATACAAGTCATAGGCTGTTCAGTAACAACTAACACTAAAAAGGTTGAATGCATAGCCCAAAAACTAGCTAACAACACCTACAAGTGTCTTTCAACTCTGATGTTTTAGGCTCAAGAAACCTGCATAAATTTGTAGCGGCCAAAACTGAAAACCTTTTGAGAAACCTATAGTTTTGGGAGTGTGGTTGAAAACACAGCCCCAAATGTTGATATTTAGTATCAAAGAAGTACAAAGAACACTCTTCTTGATGTTCTTGGACCTGTGTGAAGAGAACTATGTGCGAAAGTACTCCAAAATGGCTCCAAAAGACACCCCAAAAATAGGCTTTGAAAGCAAAGAATGAAGCTTTGAGGGACCAAAACATGTTCAAGGTAATGTTAACCTTAGTCTTTCCACTTTTTCAAACACCACAAGAGTGTAGCTTAGTGGCAAGAGATTGCCACAGTTAAGCGAGCTCTGGGGGGGAACAATATTAGGATGGGGGACTTCCCAAGAAGTACTAGGAACCTCTATCTTCCTTGATCGTTGAGGTCCTCCCTCTCACACAGCCGACGGTGCCAATGGTGACTTCGGTGACTCGGATGACAAGGTCTATGCCTTGGTGGCCACCTTAGTCATAAGCCTTGGAGAAAGCCAAGAGGGGGGGGGTGTTGCTCGCTTTGCTCGCACAAAAGGAACAACCATGATGATATCTTCAGAGTAGAAAACCAAGCTCCTAAGGCTGCACATAGTACTCCGCATAGAGGCTGCAGAATATGCAGAAAAACACAGTACACTGGGAGCATGAAGACAGAATTCTTAGGTCTTACATATGCCATCGAAATTACAATCTATGACTCACCAGGCCACTATATGATTTATTAAAGAAAATATACAAAGAAGTGTTCGATGGCCATTTGGCCTTTCACTTGGACACTAACGGTAACACATAATAGCCATCCTCTTCATATGTTTTTCATTACATTTGATCAATCTATAAAAATCCTCAATGTCCCAAAAAACCCACACATGCATGAAACTCCCCCATTCGGATGATCAATCCCCTCCCCTCTCTTTTTTCCACCCCTTAGGAATGGGATTTTTTCTGTTTATTTTATTTTTCATTTTTGGTTTTGCATATTGGCCTATGTTGAAATTGGATGCGACTCATGGGTCT